>JAGSMP010002804.1:0-18095 GCA_029286625.1 Parnassius orleans
CATAACGTGTACATACGAAGTTTTAAACAAAACTTAGAACTTAACTCCTCAAATAATTTAAAGTTAATTATTCATTCAGATCGCACTCCACAGACAGCACACAGAGGCAGATATAATGCTCCTACTGTAAACGAGGTAGCTGTTCTCTTGGTCGATGAAGACAGGTCCCAGGGATATAGTCTTACACGGTAGAGACGGGCAGCTCAAAAGAGTTTCTGAGCTACATCGGTCCTATGATCCACTACAGTATCCTATAATGTTTGTGACAGGAGAAGACGGTTATTATTTGACTATCCCTCAGCAGGGTTCTGCGCGTAATAAAACTGTTTCGTGTATGCAATTTTATGCATTTAGATTAATGATTAGAACTAACTCTTTAATCCGTTACATTATTACAGAGACTTATTTAGTCAATATTGTGTTGACATGATGGCGAAAATGATATCGGAAAGATTAAATTATATTTGTCGGAATCAACAAAGACTGAGGGCTGATGACTACATTCATCTCAGAGATGCCTTAAATCATGACGCAAATGTTGACCCATCAAATATCGGTCAACATGTCATATTGCCATCGTCATTTACGGGTTCTCCGCGTTTCATGCACAAGAAAACGCAGGACGCGATGACGTACGTTCGAAATTATGGTAGACCTGACTTATTTGTCACTTTTACATGTAACCTGAATGGCCTGAAATAAAATCCGAGCTGCTACCAGGACAACGGTCTTTCGACCGTCATGACATAATTTCACGTGTATTTCATTTAAAGATGAAGAAATTCATCAAATTATTTGTCAAAGAACAGATATTCGGTAAAGTAAAATGTTATATGGCAAGTGTGGAGTGGCAAAAGCGCGGTTTACCTCATTGTCATTTGCTGTTCTGGCTAGAAACTAAAATACAACCAGATGAGATCGACAGTGTCATAGTTGTGGAGCTACCCGATCAACAAATTGATCCGGTACTACACGACATTATAACTAAAAATATGGTACATGGACCCTGCGGAGAACATAATTTAGCTGCACCATGCATGAAGAACGGTGTCTGCACAAAAATACCCTCGCTGTTTCATGAACGATACCCAGACCGGAGAGGATGGGTATCCAGTTTATCGTAGGCGCGATACAGGAAATGGCGGTCGGAGCACTACGCTACAAATCAGGGCAACATGGTGACGATAGATAATAGGTGGATTGTTCCATACTCCCGCTACTATGTAAGACTTTTAACGCTCATATAAACGTGGAGTATTGCCACTCTGTCCAAGCCATTAAATATATATGTAAGTATATAAATAAAGGTTCAGATCAGGCAACTTTTAGCCTTAGAAACCCACATGATGAGGTCGAAAACTATTTAAATGGCAGGTACATAAGCACATCTGAAGCTGTCTGGCGCTTATTTGAATTTCCCATTCACGAGCGGCATCCTACTGTAGTGCATTTGGCCGTTCATCTAGAGAACGGTCAAAGGGTGTATTTACACCAGGGACAGCTCATCAAGTTGTCCAAAACCCACGCAATACCACATTACTGGCATTTTTGCTCTCTGTAATGAAGATGAATTCGCGAAAACTCTTCTGTATCATGAAGTCCCGCAATACTATACATGGGCAAATAATACATTCACTAGAAGGAAGCGTAGTGAAGATGTTGTTGGACATCCGGGGATAAAAAGATGCCGCTTTAGGTAGAGTCTACGGGATACATCCATCCCAATCAGAGTGTTTTATCTTAGGATTCTACTGCACCACGTACGCGGTCCGACCTCATTTGCATACCTTAAAACTGTAAACGGTATTGTCAAAGAGACGTATCAAGCAGCTTGCCGTGACCGAGGTTTACTTGAAAACGATGATCATTGGGGTAACACTTTAAGCGAAGCTTCGTTATCACATTGTCCAAAAACTAAGGAGTTGTTCGTAGTCATACTTTTATTTTGTCAACCATCGGAACCATTGAAGTTATGGGATACTTTCAAAGATCAGTTCTGTGAAGATATTAGACATCGTATCAGACAACAAAATCAGGATAACACTTCACCCTTCACTGAAGTCATTTATAATGAAGTATTAATTGAAATAGAAAACAAACTTCTAGAACTAAACGACAAAAATTTAAGTGATTTTGGATTACCTTCTCCTGTTCGTACCCAGAATAATACTATTGACACAATGGTACAACAGTATAACAGCAATGATCTAACAGCGTTTGTTAATGACAATGTGCCAAAATTAGTACCAGATCAAAGACATGCTTATGAGACTATTGTGGACAGCGTGAACAATAACATGGGGAGATTATTTTTTTTGGACGCACCAGGAGGCACCGGAAAGACTTTTCTCGCAAATTTGATACTTGCTAAGATACGGCAATCAGGGAAGATAGCGATTGCAGTTGCTTCGTCAGAATTGCTGCAACTCTTGAACGAAGGAAAACTACTCACTCTACGTTTAAACTCCCGCTATCCGTATCTTTAGATCAACAGTCTACGTGCTTTTCGGAAAAATGGGCCTCTTGGTAAGTTGCTGCAAGACGTCGTTGGTAATATGGGATGAATGCACCATGAGTCATAGAGCTCATGTGGAGGCCGTGGACCGTACTTAAAAGACCTCCGAAGCTCTGCTAATGTCATGGGTGGTATCACTTTTGTATTTGCTGGAGATTTCCGACAAACGCTTCCTGTCGTCAACAGAGGTACGCGAGCAGATATTATGAAGGCATGTTTAAAATCGTCTCACCTTTGGACATCTGTTCAACATTTGAATTTATACTAATATGAGAGCTCATCTACATGGAAATACGCATAGCAATTTTCCACAACAGCTGCTGAAACTGGGAGAAGGAATTTTTCCATCTTTAAATTTGGGCACCGATTATGCGGTTACTTTGGATGAGTCTCTAGGGCAAATAGTCTATAATTTAGATAGTCTGATAGATGCTATATATCCTGACATCGAAAACTTACATCAAAATGATTTTCGTTGGCTGTGTTGTAGAGCAATAGTTTCTCCCAGGAATGAAACAGTCAACGAAATAAACAATTTAATTATGCAGAAAGTACGGGTGAAGTTAAGTGCTATAAATCCATAGACACCGTCACTAACATCGAGGACGCAGTGCACTACCCCAGGAATTTTAAATTCTCTGAATCTCGCTGGCTTCCACCTCATGAACTGTCGTAAAAGTTGGCACGCCGATAATGCTTCTCAGAAATTTAAGACCCCAACATGTGTAATGGCACGAGACTTCTTATAAAGGAGCTAAAAGATAATTTAATAGTTGCGAAGATTATCACCGGCCCTGCAGCTGGTGAATTAGCTCATACCAAGAATACCCATGATCCCTACTGATTTGCCTATACCCTTCAAAAGGCTCCAATTTCAGTAAAAATTTCTTCGCACTCACGATAAACAAATCCCAGGCCAAACATTCAAATTAGTAGGAATTGATTTACGAAAAGAATGTTTGCATGCATGGCAACTTTACGTTGCCTTATCACGGGTCGGGGCTCCTGACCATCAGTATATTTTGTTACCAGAAAATAATATAACGTCAAATGTTGTGTATAGAGAAGCTCTACAATAATAGCTTAAGTTTTCTATCCTAAAACAACAGGTTGCACCGGGACTTAACAAATAACATCCACAGAAAGAAAATCTGTTCAGCCTGCGGATAGTGACTGCTTCGTCGATGTTAGTGTCGGTGTCTGTGAATTGACCTGGGAATCATTTTGTTTGCTGACCGTGTCTTTCCTGGTAGGCTTTTGCAGCGGTAACCGACATCCACGCGGGCGGAGCGCGGGTGACCCTGCAGTTAGCTTATATAAATTCATTCAGACAGCCCAGCAAACCTGTTGTGGTAGATACATTCGTGAATAAGCCAGTTGTTTAATTGTTTAAGTAATTAATAAAAAATTGTAATAAATTCAAACTTATTACAACTTTTTATGTAAACTTATTACAAATTTTTCCACATATTTGCGCAGTTTCTTTAAATTTGTAGATTTTAGTAATTTAGTTATCCTAAAGTAAAACCACATACCATATTTTTATCATGATTGCAGTTATGGCAAAAGTTAAAAAAATATGATGAGAATCATATTTTTTAACTTTAAACTTTAAACTATGTTAAGCGTCAGTAGCCTAATTGCAGGGCGCGGACCGCGAACTCGAAAGATCGTGGGTTCGAATCCGCCATTCGACTATTGTCGTGAACCACTTCTAACACAAGCATTTTAAGCTTACCAGAAGTGGTTAAAGGGAATATTAGTAATGTTTAGCATTACTAGTATTTTAAAAAAACATCATATCTCCCAACAGGTGGTGGTTTTTAGCTTATGGGAGATATGGTAAGCTAAGAGTATATTGGCTTATTTCGATCAAATATAAATTTTGCCATTATATTATAGTTTACATATTAAGTGATAGTGTTTCCTGCGCAAAATCCACATAAACACGTCAACATACAACTGTTTATCTTCTAATATTAATAATACAAATTAAGATTATCGGAATTGTATATTCCACCACGAATTATTATTATTCGTGGTCTAATCAGAAGTAAAAGTAAAGTGGGCTTCCTAGTCTTTGAGTCAAGCAACAGCCCGCATACATCTGAAGGCTAGGCCACATTTCCCTTATTTCTGAGCTTAAGAGCAAAGAAAAATCCACTTGCGTTTCCCCAATGCGTGTTAGTATTAATTGAATTTTCAAATAACCTTATAAAAGTAATTAACGTCGCAGCAATACTTCTAGTGGCCTAATCAAAGGTTAAACCATTTGAAAATTAATATCTTTACGAAAATGCAGTTACAAGTATTTTATTTATTACTACCCGTCACTCGCGCACACTAGTGTGGCAAGAAATAACAATAACAGGACCGGTACGGTGTCGTGGCAAGTAGTTTTTAATTATCGGCGCACCGGTGTGATAAATTATTCTGATGGTAAGCAATGCGCATTTTGATTTCCTTTTATAATAATAATAATATATCAATTCTTCTGACCAATTATCCATATTTAGAAAATACAATCTGAAGATCTAGTATTAGCAATTATAACAAACTATAAAATAAACATTAAATTTAATCAAAATTGAAATAAAATTAAAATTAAAATTTACATACCCAACCAAACACAGGGCGTGTCTAATTTACAGTATGCAGTTTTATCCAACGCCCCAACATTGGTGAATCTTATCTGTATGCTTTTACGCTCAGAATAATGGTGGTGCTTTATGTGTCTCTCAGTCCCCTTTCTGCCCACGCGGCAGACGGATATCGGTAATAATATCCCCACTACAAAAACAAGAGTATTCTAATGTTAGATTCAAACGTACAACATAAATTGCACGCTTCATATTCATCGCCTTAATCCCTTAAACAGTCCCAACAAGATAAATAGAATTTTAAACCTAACCGATATATAGAAACTTTTCTGCCTTTAAATATTTACTGATAATTTATTTTCGTCATTGCTTTCGAGACGATTTAAATAAAAGGGATTATTATGTAAAACAGAGATTGTAGAAAATATACTCTTGTGCAAATAGTTACTTTAATCCTTTATAGAGCAGATTTTTTTTTGTTGAATTTGAATTTTTGGTATCGGGATAGGTTAAGGGGTGTACAGGGACTGGAATTAGTGTGATATTTACTAGCTGATTTATTCGGGTTTGGCTGTAGTGGGTGATTCTTTTTGAAACCAAGACCATTTAGGGAAAAAATTTGGTGGTTTTGCTTGAAACTGTGACCGCTTAGGTAAAAAAGTTGTAAATAAAACCAAATCATAATTAAATGATTTTTATTTGAAATAACAATATTTTTGGTATTTTTTTATCATAAAAAATCTTAAATTATTAATCAAAGTGACTAAGTACTATTATTACAAAATGACTCCTTTATATCATAAAACTGACAAAACAATGTTCTAAATCCTAAAGAATAAAACTACTTTTCTAAAGACCTTCTATGAGAAACTACAACTATTTGTTAGTAACTTTTCATGGAATATCTATTATTATAATTTATATTTCTTACCAAAAACCTTAGGAAATCAACAGCCTTAGGACTCTAGTCTTGGGAATCATAATTTACAGGAATGGAAAATCTTATAAATCAATAGCCTTAGGAATAAAAATCTCTCAAATTAACAATCTTGGTAACTAACAGTCTTAGTTTTAGGAACCTGTAACAGCATAATCAGTCCTACAGCCGCTAATTTCCCTGACATGACGTTCAAAGGTAGATCATCCTCAGGATCTGAGTCTCTTCCAATATTTGAATTTTCGGCTTGGACGTCATTTATGCCCGCGACCAAACTGACTAGCTGATCGTAGGGCATGTTCTCTAAATTTAATACTGGTATAAACATCTAAAATATCATCTTTGTGCAAAAATATCTAAATAAACTAACTGTCTTCTGGCATAAATTGATAATTCTACTTTGCAAAAGTTTACTGTAATAGCCCCAAATACGTAAAATAAAGAAATTAAAGTCTGAAATATGCACTTATTCAAATTCTGACCTAAAAATCGTTTTTTCTGCCTGTTGAGTTCAAATCGTTATTGTACTTTATAGATACAAGTTGAGATTGAGATTTATATAACAAATTGAAGGAAAATAACTAAATTATTCCTTAACTTACCTTGAAACACGATAATACCACATTTTACCACATTTTTTTTAATAATATACAAGACAAAGTCACTTCCCCAAGTCGTATACAGTTATAAGACAGAAGGCACAAACGTAACCACCGATATGTTGCACCTTACCAAGGAAATGTGACTAACTTCACTTTGATGGTTTCGCTTGTTGCTTGCGTCCGTTCAGGGACTACTCATTTAAACTATAAGATCGGTATTTAATGCAAGCAATCATGAGTTATTAGCCTTAGAGTCAACCTTGTCGGGTGGTTACAGCCGCCATACTAATTTCGCTTCTACCCTATATGGGGTTAAAACTAAAACTTCTCTTGACAAATGTTACGCGAACACATATCTTCGTATGTTTTAGTCACAGAGTACTTTTTGTTTTAAAAACTAACTATGGTAGAGCCGTATTATATGGCTGCATCATAAATGGGTCCACCGCTCTCTATGTTCTAATGAATGAACAAATGAATTGTATGTAATATAATATATTAATAATATGTACGATTCTCAAAAATAATAAAAACTTGTAATACATCTGTTCGGAAAATTCTGCTGGTAGATTGTTACAATATAAAGGAAAGAACGTTCATTCATTCCTTGCTACAGACGGGTGGCTATGACAAAACAAATTTTTAAAATGGCAGTGAAAAATGCTGAACATCTTTTACGTGCAAGTGATATATCTTTTTACAAAAACTGCTTGTGTTTTTTACAAAACTTCTTGCAATAAGACATACAATTTCTCACAAATAAAATTATTCAACATTCTAAAAAAAATGAGTTCTACAATTGATTAGAGTTTTCTTGACTCATTACACGAAGCGTAATTAGGTTCCCATATACTATTTAAAAAGCTAGTAGACTTAGTTCTACAAGACATGCTTTAAAAATAGGTTTTACTAGTGTTTAAACAATTAGATTAGTTTATTTCTGTTCTTTACATACTATGAGGCAACTTGACTGACACAGAAGCTATTTTTATTTTGCAAAAGTGGACTACAATATCAAATTATTACCTAAATCAGACTTTAGGAGATCTTTAAGGTGGTTCTTCTCTCTTTATTTTTTTATGTTTATTGATGCACAAAATATGTGTTGCTTGTGTCCTTTGGTGCGCCTAAACGCTCTGAAGTTTCTCAGTTTTTCTTAGTTTTTGAGGGAGACAGACATGAATTGTGCCAGTTTATTAATATCAAATATTGGAAAAGATAGGAAAACTTTTAGTTTCCTCCCAATAAAAGTTAACAGGGCTCAGAACATTTATCATACGTGTGCATCGGTGATTAGCGTTTCGGTTAACTGAACATGTGATGAAACATTTGTGCTATAATTATAAAGTAGCGGCAGAGTGACTCTACCATGTATAAAATATATTTTGAGTTAATAATATTTTCCCTTACTGAAAAATCTTCTTGTTCTTCTTTATCACTCCTTGACAGTAAACTGCTTGGTATGGACTTCTTATATTGTAAGGAAGATTTGGGAACAGATCATTTACTGGATGATTTGAACATTAGATGCTGTTCCCCGTTGCCGGTCTTTGTATTTAACATCCGACGTATAAGAGAAGGTATACCGCCATTTATTGAGGCCATGAGATCTACAACAAGTCCGCTGCTTAAAATAGTCCTAGTTGTTGACTTATGAAGAGCTTCAATGATGTATATGATGATGATGAAGTCTATCTGATCTTTCCCATAGTTGCTGCTTACGACATCCATGGAAGGAAATGGGGCGATGGACTTATTTACGACGCCATCACGCTGAAAGACATCATATTCTTATTATAATCTTCTGAGAAGCCACGGATCATTTAACAAACATAAAATACGAGTATGATTGGAAGGATATCAGTGTGGTCCATTTCCGATCTGTAATTACGACGCTCATTCATCATGGAAATATTGTGTTCAAAAATATATTTAATACATTTTTAAAGGCACCATTTTACAAAAGTACTTGTTTAATAGTAATCACGTGTAATGGGGGCGCTATTTGAAGATGAATCTCTTAATATGTATATATGGCTTTACTATTATTAATTGAAATCATTGATTTCATTACATTTTAATATACATTAATAAATTACTTGTAAGAAAAAAAAAGAATATTCAACTACTACATATTTAAGGGACAATAATAGGTATGAGAGTAAAATTATTTTTTTACAAATGGACTATCCATTTACCGCTTACTATCTTCTGACACGGGCGGACAGTCTGATAATAGACACTAAAGCGAAACCTATTATGGAACATTTCTATTATAACGCTTGATTGATGTTGAACATTGTAATGAGGACAAGACGTAGAAGCAATAAAACTTTATTATGCAATCAAGCTTAACTTTTCGAATGTAAGACATGTCATTGTTAAAGTGTAAATAGTTAAGATAGTATACTGCAAAATAATGCCTACAAAAGAGTCGATTCGATCGAAGAACTCCACTTATAATTACTCACACATTACAGATCAGTTTAGAAGTAGAGAAAACCTGCTTCAAAACCAATCATTTCTTACCACGAGTAATTTCCTGAATAGGAGAAAATATTGATACCGTTGGTAGATTGTACAATCGGGCAGACTATGATGTATTCTGAAAGATTATGGTGAAACATTTTTTTTAAATAATTTTGACGTGGTACAGCCACGCTACATCTATATTATGGTTGTAGCACAAATGGGTTTGCTCGACCTGGGAAGAACCACGTACACTCTCACAGAATATCAGCATAAAATAGCAGCGTAATGCCGCTGTGTTTCATATAGTGGTTGTAATGAACCTGAGACCATTTTTACTGGAATTGGCATTCATTAGTCCTCAGGGATAACAACGCATCTGCATTTTAATTATCAATCGAGGATGATGTCCATAGGCCGCAGCATCCACTTTGAATCAGATGGACTGTGTGCTCGTATGTCACCCTTATTCTATAAAAAAAACATCTGAGGGAGATCTCTGAACATTATTGAGCTCTGAACGTTCGATGATTTAGCGAATGTAATCTGATCAAGGCCATACATTATTTATAAAATTCCTGCCGCCAGAGGCTCTGATACCGCCCTGTGAATGTCAATGTGGCGGTTATATAATAAGTAAATCATCCATCATCCTTAACTAATAAGAACACTTGCTTTTGTCTTTCAACGGCCGCTGCCGCTGCCCGCTCTATTTACTCGCTCGACTTGAGCGCGATTTTCACACAAAAGCTAAGGGGCTGTGATCGACGAGCGAGTAAAACCGCAGTCTTATGGCTCGTAGGTAAAGCTCGCCGGTGTATCATTGCAATACCGCGGTTTTGTGAGTTGACAAGTCTGGCTCGCGGCTCGCCATGTTTGCTTCATTTTTTACTCGGACAGTCACGGGAGCGAATGAATGGGGTACTTGAGAACGATGACGAGGATTTGAAGTTGTAGTTTCCGAAGGTTGTTGGTTGCGTGTTCATATCACGTCGGTTGGTCACCACTGTGGCGGGTGGAAGGAAAAGGGGAAATCTCCGCCGGGCGTTGATCGGCCTGGGAGCGGCCAACGCTCAGAGTGGTAGTTCGGAGCTATTGTATATATACTGTTTTTAATTCGGAACTTTGATAGCGCGATTTAGGCTTCGATGTATTTCGCTTGTGGCGCGACGACAGCGCCGCCACATATGTATTTATTATTCTATCCTGCCATGATACAGCCCCAGTTGTATTGCAGTACTTCACAAAATCTTCCCTAACTTTTTTTGCATTATTGCCCGGGTTTCCAGTACGAATGGCTTGTAAGGGTCCTCAGACGTTCTTGAATTGCACCAGTAATTTGATTTTCTATGTCACTGTCACCTGGTGAGATATTTATTATCTTGTCTGGATTTGCTTCTTACATAAGTGTGTAAAGTACAACAAGCTAATACCACATAATTTATATCTTCAATTGATTTGAAATCGATAGTAGAGCGAAATATTTTGAATCTTGCGGCCAAAATCCCGAACGCATTTTCGACTACCCTCCGGGCTTTGCAAACTCGATAGTTAAAGATTCGCTTGTCATGATTACCCAATTCTCGCTGTGGATATGGTTTCAAAAAATCTGATCTTAAGGCAAAAGTACCAATGTACACAAATAGTAAGCGATCTGAATCCTCTGTTGGTTTTTCTGGGGGTGGTATATTTAAAGTACCTTCATCTAAACGCTTATAGAATTCTGTCTTTTTTAAAACACCTCCGTCAGAAATGCGGCCGTTCGTGCCTACATCAACATATATAAATTGGTAGTCAGAGTTAACAATTGCCATAAGAACAATGCTATGAAAGCCTTTGTAGTTAAAAAATGGGATCCAGCGCCAGGAGGTGGAGTTATTTTGACGTGTTTGCCATTTACTGCGCCAAGGCAATTAGGGAACTGCCACTTGCTGTTAAATTGCTCAGCTATCATTTTCATTTCTTCTACGTTATCAGGAAACTGAAACAAGATAAAAGGTATAGAATTTATAGTATTTGTTTAATTGCAGATATCCAGCCCAGCCACATCATCGGTTAATTCATTGCCTGAACTGCCATCTCAAACTCCATCACCAGCACCTGAACTTCCACCATTTACACGGAAATGAAAAGACGACACTCCAAATCAGATGTTTCGTTTGATTACTCAACGACTTAGTCAAAAAGATGATGACTTCGATATTTTTGGGAAAACGTTGC
The DNA here is from genome assembly GCA_029286625.1 of Parnassius orleans. Classification (NCBI taxonomy): domain Eukaryota; kingdom Metazoa; phylum Arthropoda; class Insecta; order Lepidoptera; family Papilionidae; genus Parnassius; species Parnassius orleans. The sequence goes on from JAGSMP010002804.1 coordinate 11,344, forward strand.
TAGTAAATTAAGGACAATGACTACTGAACAGAAAATTTTGTTGAGAAACTATCAACGATGTAAATTTTTATGGACAAATGGAACGACTCTATAAATTCAGAAATTAACGTTGGATCTGGAAATTTATATTACAGAACTAATAATAATTTGACTAGTCCACAAATTTTTACGCCTGCTCCTGCTCCTTTAAATATCAGATCATCCACTTCTACGTCCACAGTCACAACTCAACCACAATTTCAAGTTCTGACAGACACAGATAATCAACAGTTTCAAACAGAAAACTCTAATACATTATCGTATTATGTTTCACAATTTTCAGGTTAAGTTGTAAATAATATGATCATCATCATCATTACAGCCCTTCACAAGTCCACTGCTGAACATAGGCCTCCCCCGAGGAATGCCACAAAGCACGGTCCCGAGCCACCTGCATCCATTGACTTCCTGCATGTCTTACCAGGTCGTCACTCCATCTAGTGGGGGGACGCCCTACACTTCGCCTGCCGGTACGAGGCTGCCACTCGAGAACCTTTCCCCCATCGGTTGTCGGTTCTTCGAGCTATATGGCCGGCCCATTGCCACTTCAGCATACTAATTCTTTGGGCTATGTCGGTTACTCTGGTTCTACTGCGGATATCCTCATTTCTAAGTTTATCACGCAGAGAAACGCCGAGCATAGCCCTCTCCATAGCTCGCTGAGCGATTTTGAGCTTCCTCATACGGCCAGCAGTGAAGGACCATAAATAATATGATAAGTAGAAATAAATATCTTACCTTCATGTATTGATTTTTAATGCACCGTAAATAGCTCTGCATGTATCTGGAATAATTCTTCCCAAAGTTTGCCTAGATATTAAAGTAGAATACAGACTGGTTTGGGTTTTACCTTCTACCAGGTATCTCATTGTAGAAGTCAAACGTTCACGAGGAGAAATAGTTTCTCGCATTGTAGTGTTTTGCTTTTGTATCATAGGTGTTACTAAAGACAATAATTCGTTGTACAATTCTTCAGACATTCTCAGATAATTTCTTTAATCGAGTGGTTCTGCTGACAATTCTCGAATTAAATGTGTATGGGATAACGCTTGCCTTTTCTCAATCCAACTTTTAACCCAAACTCTCGGGCGTTTTCGCTTTTTTTTCTTAATTTCGTGGTATGATATAATACCAAGATAACACAAAGCTTTAGACTCCGAACAAGCCATGTAAACCTCAATTCGACTACGATACGACTGTTTCACTCGCTAGTCGATCAGCACCAACGAGCCGCGAGTAAAATCGACGTTCTTTAAAACCGCGGTATAGGCTCGTACGCTTTGCTTTATAAGCTGTATAATCTCAACGTGCTAGATAGGCTCACCCACATCATCAGAGCCTTTCTTGCCAATCGCCACTTTCGCTATCGAATAGAGAACCCACAGGGTTTCGTCCTCTCCCCACTTTTAGTCTTTACACTCTTCACGAGTGACATCCCGAAGGACCCAGTAAGATTACTGCTCTTTTCGCCGATGACACGGCACTTTTCGTTGCCCATCATAATAAAAGAATGCTCATCGAGATGCTCCAAACAGCCGTCAACCGCTTAGGCGATTGGTTCCGCCTATGGAAAATCGAAATGAATCCTGAGAAAAGTGTAGCAATACACTTTCAAAGGATCTCCACTTACAATCGTCAATACAAAAACCCCAAAAAAGCGATAGGTACGATCACCCTGTACGACCGTCAGATCCCCTGGCAATCAACGGCCAAATATCTAGGGGTCACATTCGACCACGGTATGACATTCGCGAAACACATTCGCAATGTCCGCAACCGCGCAAAATTCGTCACTAGTCGCCTCCACCGCTAGTTTAGTTGCTAACAGCAAGAGCAAACTGTACTTAAGACACAAACTCCATCTTTACAAAGCGTGCGTAAGACCTATCATGTCTTACGCAAGCGTAGTTTTCGCGCACGCGGCCCATAAGCATTTGTACGACCTCCAAGTCGTCTAAAATAAATTAATTCGCATCGTATCGCGAAATGTCGCCGGCCAGTCACACACAATCACCTAGTGCCACAAACACTGTTAGGACAACAACGGATGGGACGCAGCGAGTTCGCAGACGAGTATGAGATACCGGACCATTGAACAAGGTCGATAAAATGAAAAATAATTTAATTTTCTCTGTAGCGCAGTTGCTTAGCATTTAGACCCTGTAGGTCCCAAGCTCGATATCCGCGCGGATTTTGTCTAATTTGGGTAAGTATTGCCTGCAAATAATTGTTCTAGGTCTCGATTTTAGTCAGTCGTTAGTTACAGCCTATAAAACAGTGTGTGTCGTGAAGACACAAGATAGAAGTGAAACTTTTGTATTACAAGGAAACATTTCAATTATTCATCAATGACTTTTGAATAGCATAGATTGTGTATATCATTCATTTATTTACATAAAATTAAATACATATGTGTCACAGTGCATCATCTTCTTCGATCTTAAGAAGAGAAGTTATCGGATTAGGCAACACTAGGACGCACCACAGTGAATGAAGTAATTATTATAGATCCCAGTATAACACAAAATACTCATTTAAAGTTTGTTAATTAGGTAATAATCTATTATTTATGTAATTTTTATGTAATTTATTTTAATTAAACCAAAGTTTTATATAATGTCAACAAAAATTTATTTAAATGAAAATTTACAAATTGTTATTTAAAATAAACGCTGCTCTGCCTTATTGGGCTTCAAAAATTACTCCCTTGTTAATTTTTTTAATAGCGCCATCTACTACATTCTATAAGTAAAGTCATTTTATCGAACCAAAATTGATCTATCATGGTGGTACGTAGAAAATGTAGTAGATGGCGCTATTACTCAAATGCGATCACTCTTTCTAAAACAAATACGTGGACCTTGGTAACTGTCTTAATTAAAATTAATAGATTAGTATTTGAACGAAAGACCGTTATAATCTTGTAATTGTATTTGTATTACTATATACTTTATGGTATGTAATGGCCTGCGTTCGCGATTTGAATGATCGACCAGTCGACCGAATGACGCGGTACGTAGTTTTTACCCCCACCACTTTTAGTCACACAAAAAGGTTGCGGATCAAAATTTCAAAGCCCTCCCGTAAAAAGTTTCACTTCAAAAGTCTACAGCTGAACAGATGCTTCCAACATAGATTACTTTGTAGCAGCCAGGCTAATCAACCCTAACCGGTTATAAATAATGTTACCCTGCTGCTACCATAACGCAGAAGGTGAAGGTCTGAAGAAGACATTTATTTCCTAATCACCCCGGCTACTGGGATACTGCGGACTGCATATCGATGCGAGATAATTTGACTTATATATTTAACGTTCTAATATAGAAACAAGAAACAGCCGCAATATCATCAGCGCCGCATCATCTTCACACGCCGGCTATCTTCATGCATCCGTCGACCATTTTCGAGCCGTTTCTTCAACGCCGTAGCTTCGCTTCTTCTTTGTTCCGGAGATGTGTCCTACGGATTTAATACGAAAGATTCTATGTACATTGAAACTAACCAAAGTAGCCAACACAGAACACAATATGGTGCCAGGGTTGTTATGGCAAGGAAAAATTATTCGAGGCAATAATGGACAGTAGTTATTTTGTACCAGTTCTGGCTCACTCAGTCAGAACTGCCTCATCGGCTGACGGAGGGTCAACGGATCCCAAAAAAATAGGTTTTGGCATGCTCTGATCACGAACCTGCGGTCTTTTTTTTGCGCAGGACGCGGTTCCAGAGATGCCGCCGCCGCTCGCCGATTACGCGCGCGCGCCAGTCTGCATCGCTTTTATAGCCCCGTCCAGCAACGCAGCTACGAGAAGCTATCTACGAGACTTACGCCGGCAAATGGAGCGCGACATATAATAGTTGCATATAATATTTTATTGATTAATCTTCATTGGTCAAAATGTATAAATTTAATTGGCTAAATAAATTAAATATATTACTATTAGTTAACTAAGGATGTAGCTGGCATATAAATATAGGCAGGGTTTACCATATAAACACCTTCATTCCTTGCACATAGTAAGGCATATCAAGAAAAATAGTTTCATTCCTCCACCTAGACCACTCGGAGTCTGTTAATAGTGGACCCATTCACCACTATTACATTGGTGACCCCGTTACGAACACCGATAAGGAAGATCCCTGCAAGAATAGTAGGAAAATATCAAGGAGGACTTCAGTATATATAAAATCAGTGTAATCAAGACGTCATTATGGAGCGAGAAGCGAAGAATCCGACGCATATACATCAAACCCGGCCAAGGAACAAGAAATTGCCGGTATATCTCTATCGTTGAGAATACCACCGTTCTGGAGAGATAAACCCCGACTTTGGTTAGTCAGTTTTGAAGCCGCAACGAATGATTTAAAGAAGAGTCAAGCGCAACTAGCACAGATGGTGATCGCCCAACTTGAGAAACAAGACATCGAACATATTTCGGACCTGTTGTACAACCCACCGACATCCGACCAGTATAATTCGCCGAAGGATCGTCTTATCTCTGCATATGAAGAATCCAACAGTCGCCAGCTACAGAAACTTCTATTAGAAATAGAACTTGGAGACCAGAAGCCCACACAACTCCTACGCAGAATGCGTACTTTGGCGCGAGATAAAGTCCCAGATTCGACGCTACGGCTAATGGGTAAACCACCTACCCCACATGTTCGATCAGTACTAGCAGTGAGTGAAACATTCAGCACGCAGACGAAGCTCGACGAACTGGCACTCCTGGCGGACAAGATAATCGAAAACAGCAGTAGCTCACACATATCGATGATTGAAAACACTTAATACCAAGGCCAATACCAGTGTTACGGCCGGCAGCTGCCTATCCCAGGAGTAAAAACTTCGCGGCCCATAAACGAAGAAGCAGGCAGATGATCGGGCGCTCTAAACGCCAAGGGTTAAGTTTATAATCACATTAAATAATCGGGGAGTGTTACAATTATTTTACTGAGCTTATTTACCTCTATTCATGACTGGTCCCTTAGATTCGGTCAGGTCTCGTATGGATGTGTTGTGCTAGAAAGTAAAGGTCTGTGATGTGTAATTGGGTGTGGCTGGTAGTGTTATTGACCTTATTTGACGTTCCCCTGCAGCAGTTCGGCCCTCAGCTCCCTCCCAGCTAAGGTCCCTCAGCAGTCACTTTCTTCCTTTGTTACGATTGACTCGCGAAATGAACACCGAACGTACGGATCAAAGGTCACCGTTATTTCTAGAATATTAACTACCGCACTAGTAACTAATACAGTCGAATCCAATTATAAAGATTCTGCGTTAAACCTAAAGTCCTGGTAAACTCTCAACACGCCCCCACCCAGTGGTAAATTTACTATAAGCGCCCAACATAAAATTAGATCTAAGAGTTCCCTATCAAAACGGACTGCCTTCTCCGACGCGCAGAAGACATCTAATCTTTCGCCTCGACCCACCGTTGAAGTTCGGACGTTCAACCCGCACGAACTTCATCCCGTATCAGCCGAGCGGAGCGCCATCTAACGTCGATGCTCGACACCAACGCTTTTGCGTAAACAAACCCCGTCCCGGACATAAGGATTTAGGTCCGCGAGCAAACCGGTCAGCGACACGGTCGCGACGGTAAGTTGCAAGATCGAATCTACAACCAAACTAGGCTACCTTACGCACCCAATCAGATCTTGCAACTCTGACCAACGCTCAAAATTACAGCCCCAACGTGGCTAGCTGGAGAGTTGAACTGGATGCCCTTCCTGGTCATCGCAGCACATAATAAGTCCTATTCCTAGACAGAAGTCAGACGACCTCCTTCAATCACCCATCTGCGCTCCTATGATTAGTTCCGCAACTCGACGGATCAGGTCTGCAAACAGCGACGCGACACGAAGCGGCCCAGAGGGACTTCAAGCTTCAGTGCAGAGAGCACCCCAAATTCCCCATGAACGTCGTCTGTGGAGAGCTGAACGAAACGCACAGAAGGTCCCTAGCAGGTGATCCTATGCTCATATTTCGACTAATTTTTCAACAGCATCAATGTTCAATTACAGAATTAATTAAAACAAGTAATCACCGATGCACATAGGTCAACTTGCAAAGTAAACAAAACAATAAGCGTAAGGGACAGCCCTATTTTATTTCAAATAAATATCTTAGAAGTGCCAATGAAATCTAAACCAAAGAGAATTTACTTTATTTCTTGGCAACCACAGGGTTATCTAATTTCAATCTTCCTTATCACAAAGCAAAATGATTAAACACTATCACAAATATATACATAATTTTCAAAATAGAGCGCTATTCAAATTTCAAATGAATTCAAACTTCCTTCAGCACAGGCGCGACAATCAAATACAATTAAGTTTACGCACAAGCATTCAAAAGGGCACACAATTTAATCTCAATTTTCCGTGCAACAATAAACGCAGTGATGAAATGTATTTACAATATGTTTTTGCAGCAGCATTTAAAGGAGTATTTTAAATTCAATTCTTAATCATAACCGCTACAATATGAATTTCTGCGGAAACTAAACTTGTGTTTAAGCAGTGAAAATGGGTATTTTGGATTTAATTATTATTGCACATATAATTGAAGCAGAAGAGGAAGAGGCCGAAGAGATAAGGAGGAAGATTTAAAAGAAAAGAAACATTTGGGTACGACCTGTGGAAGAAAAGACGTTTGTTTGGCCAATTTCAAACATTTTGCACAAATTTACATCTGTATCCTAGCATTCATTATG
>JAGSMP010002805.1:0-18081 GCA_029286625.1 Parnassius orleans
AGCAGTGAAAATGGGTATTTTGGATTTAATTATTATTGCACATATAATTGAAGCAGAAGAGGAAGAGGCCGAAGAGATAAGGAGGAAGATTTAAAAGAAAAGAAACATTTGGGTACGACCTGTGGAAGAAAAGACGTTTGTTTGGCCAATTTCAAACATTTTGCACAAATTTACATCTGTATCCTAGCATTCATTATGACTATTATAAAATGAACTATGACAAATGACATCATCGGGATTTCATACATTTTGGCCCAAATATGAAAGTGCTGGCCAATAAAAAATATGCTGTATTCCGTTAGAACTTGTCCTGAGTATTTATTATTATGACACCAAAGCTGTAGGGTCATTGTCCTTGGTTTTATTGGAGTTCAAAAATTCAACATCTTCATACATTTTCAGTGAATTTAATAAACAAAACAAATGATTTGTTCTACCATATTTTTATTTTGAACATCGTTTAGTAAAATATATTGGTTCTTGACCTATTTTGGACATGTTGATCTTGTTTTGTGTTTTTGAGGATTATAAGTAAAATATGTATACAGGGTTATTTTGTTTAATTAAACACTATAAAATCATCATCGTCTGGTACAACAATAATGTTCTCCAATCCATAAGCTGGAGAGGTTATTGCTGGCAAATGTCGTGCATGGCTCATGTACCATATAATGCACATAATATGGGAGCAGCATCAATTGTTCGCTTTCCTATGATGCACGAACAATAATAGTGAGCGATTGCTTGTCGGCCTGATAACGACCTATCGATTATAATGTAGACATAATACTGTCTTGCTCTAACATGCCGCGATTGCAGTCGGCCTCTTATCATCCATAAATCATTGCCCTGCAATTCCGCCAAGTCTTCATTTGATAACTCATTGCTGAGCTCAATTGTGAATGCTCCATTGTCAAGGACGTGCTCACCGTAATAGCTTTTGGCCTGTTTTAGTTGATAAACGCCCAGAGCGAATAATAATAATTCGTTCTCATCCATTCTTGGAAAATCTACAAACTCTGGCATATCTGCAGTCATTAAAGTAAACTGAGCACGTCTGCGATTGTAGTTATGGCGTATTACAAGATCTGCCAATCTATTTTGCATATTAATTCTTTGGTGGATAATCTCTAAAATCGCAGCAGCATTTGGATTATCTTCAATCAAAACATGAAAACGATTTATCATCGCCGCTGCTATCTTGAAATAGTCGAACATGCTGGGAAGAGCTCTGTTATTATATACATTTCGCAACAGGCGAAAATCTCTTTTGAACCTGCCGTTGACCACTTCAACCACCCAACGACAGATTGTTACCAGTCTGGACTTATTGGCCTGATCCGTGGTTAGCTGTGTCTCATTTGGATACTTTGTTTGAGGCATATGTTGTACGTATCCGCAAGATTCCAGATTTATTGCTGAGTCTCTAAAACCACGGTCCAGAATAAAAACATCGCCACTCCTATAAAACCAGTGGAAGGCACTGTCAGTATTATTAAGCATATCATTCATTATATCTGCGTCAGACGTGGTGGCAGCATATGGTCCGTTAACTTCGATAATGTGTCTATCACAAGAAACCAAGAGGAACGGTTTTAGGAGGTTTCTGTATTTGTGATGGCTGTAAGACTTGCGTTGGAAAAATAATTTCCACTTTTTGCAGATAGATGTACGTGCCATCACAAATCGTGATAGCTTTCCTTTCATCTTCTGGGCTGGGTTCCCAAACAGATTGATGGGTAGAAAAGATTCCTGTGTGCTACATCCTCACGGGAAATATGGTCAAACCAACATTTAAGGGCACAAAATCTTCTAACAGAGCGTTGCGTCCGATTTTTAACCACGTATGAAACGCTGTTTCGCTACATTTAAAAATATTAGCAAGCCGCGCGTTCGAGTCACCTGTTCTTAACTTGACTAATACTGCCGCCAGTACGGTTCTTTTATTCTTTTAGTTCTCAGACTTGGTAAACTGTCTAATAATTCAGTAAACTGATCTTGAGTCAGTCCTGTCCAAGTATGAAACTCGGCTGGTGCTATATTTTCATACTGCTCAAAATCAAGTATTTCCTCCGTAATATGTCTTTGTAACATCGACACGATAGTCATTATTTGAGCTGCAGTGAATTCCTCAGAAGAGTTGTCTTGTACAGGCAGTAAATGCCACAGATTTTGCTCCACGTGTTCATTACAGACACGCGCTTTCTGGCACGAAATAGCTGTAGCGGCATACCATGCGAAAATTATGTTCTCTGGAACACGACGGCGAGATTCATTCGTACAATGTAGGAAAATGCAACTATTTGCGGTGTTTGTAGCACGAAGAAGACCTGGCAAAATCAGCGAAATTGGTCTTGAATTTGGAACTTCCGATGGATCACGGTCTTGATCAGCTTGCTGTTCAGCCTCCCGAATAAGTCGCTGGTGCGTTCGTTTCCGTTCTTTGCCAACAGGGTCGACAAATGAACGCAGTAGGCTCCAACTGTCGAGCTACTACATCTTCTATCACTATTTGGGCGATATCAAGATATTGCATTTCTCTGGAAACCCAATCATATCTTCGCCGATTCTCTGTCGATGCACGGCACGCGATACACAACTCTGCCATGACTCGCAGCAATGTTCAAACTTAACAACGGAGATAACAAAAACAAAACAAATCAAAGCACAAGAACTAGTGGGCATCACACAGACATACACGGCAGCGTTGCTTTCGGTACTAAACAATAAACGCGAATGCTAGCAAACGAATGAGCCTGGCGCGATGGCGGTAGTTCGCGGGAAAGAGATCTGCTCGCTGCACCGTATTCCATTGTTCGCGTGTGTGTTTACCTGCGCGGCCATTGTTATTGCCATTTTCTAGGAAAAAGTCCCGGCATCCCAGCCGATTATGCAGTAATATTAGTGGTTTAAATGTTATCTTGTCAGAAATAGGTCAAGAACCAATATATTTTACTAAACGATGTTCAAAATAAAAATATGGTAGAACAAATCATTTGTTTTTGTTTATTAAATTCACTGAAAATGTATAAAGATGTTGAATTTTTGAACTCCAATAAAACCAAGGACAATGACCCTACAGCTTTGGTGTCATAATAATAAATACTCAGGGGGACAAGTTCTAACGGAATACAGCATATTTTTTTATTGGCCGGCACTTTCATATTTGGACCAAAAAAGATGATGTCCTTTGAAAGTTTGTTGGAAATTCTCAGGCCACATATTCAAAAACAAAATACCAATTATAGATTGGCTATTTCCGCTGAAGAAAGACTGTCAGTCTGCCTCAGGTAAGTAAATAAATAAAAAATATATGGTTCAATTGTATTGTTATTTATTGTTCAAATACACTATTCTAACAAAAAAATAAAATAGTTTGAAAGAAAATTTAGGCAACAGTTCTTTAATAGTCAAATGTCGTATCGACATTGGTTTCGGAATCCTCTTCACGCAATACAGAATCAGAGGATCTTTGTTGTGATTTCGACATAGCGTGTGGTATATAAGGCGATGGAGGTGGGTCGAATGAACTAGATCTGGAAGTTAAGGTTGAATAAATCGGAAGTGGGGAGTTTGTCTCGTAGATATTTTCTGTGTTCGTTTCTTGATAACTTGTTGAAGTTGACGGTATTTTGGATGGTGTGTATGAAAAGGATGTGGTTGGAATGTTTGTTTCATTGTAATTTTCTGTCACAGATCTAGGACTGATACTGGTTGTTTCCAATGGATAATTTGAAGAAGATGGCATGGTTGTATTATTTCCTGTGGCAGATAAGTTGAATTCAGCTGTATCTCGTGTCATTTTATCACCGGTGTCATCGGCAAGTCTTATTTCCGTTTCATTTATAAGGCGGAAAATTTCGCCCTTTAATTTGGCTTAAATATTTTAGGCATTGTTTTCACAGTTCGGCCCATGGTTAAGAAAAAACTAATGGTTGGGTCATCTTCTATTTGCTTTCCTTCAATATATTGTTTGAACAATAAATTTGACATTTTGAGAGGCTGTTCGTTGGATGAAGAGGTCCGGTTTGACAGCTGCGACTGTGGCCGTGGTGACGGTAATAGCTGCGACTGCGGTCTTGGTGACATAGACTGATATTCGCCATCTGTGGTAATATCTGAATCTTCTGGCGAACTCGTTAAATTTGAAATTTGTTTCCTGCTTTTCATGAAGGGTTTTATGAATTCTAATTCTTTTTCAAATTTTAATGGGCGTTCTACTGTTCTAGCTGACCCACTTCTACTCTCTCTTAATGAAATGCCCTTTCTATAACTATCTCGTAATTTCTTCCAAGACTTTTGGCAATTCTCCACTGAAAATGGTAGTAATATAATTATTAATATAACAATCTTGTTATGTTTTTATGGATTTTAATTTTTCATGATGGTAACAATAATCTAGATAATAATATATACACACGGATAAAAGTAGACAAACTACCGGGGCTGTTACTCTTGATTTATCGATATGTGTAACTATATCTGGTGATAATAATTAGGCTGCGTCCCTAGTAGGCAAAAAGTTAGCGGCTGACTGAGTAAGCCGCAAATTTGCAGCGAACTGAAATTTGAGTTAGCTGCAGACTCAAATCAATTTTCGTGCGTCGCAAGCAAACTGTTAAGAGTTAGCCGCTTATTTAGCCGACCGACTGAATTATCACTTTACTTTTGTTGTACGAAGGGAGTGGTTGTGTTGGTCACGATGGATATTTTTGAAGTAATTGGTATCTTAGAAGCGCTGAAAGAGGATAAAAGGAAGCACTGGGTTCACCCATTATACAAGAAAAGGTTGAGCATTGGACAATTTCACACTCTTTACCCAGAACTAAGGAAACATCTAGAAAAATTTTACGACTATTTCAATGTGACTTCTCATACATTTGATGAATTGTTGAAATCTATAACCCAGTACATAGCTAAAAATAATATCACAAGAGATACATTATGTCCCGAAGAACGGCTTACTATAACTTTGAGGTAAGTAAATAATTAACGCTTTAGGATTTAAAAATGTTATTTTTATTTTAATACAAAGTCACTTTGCATTTATAGTTTTTAATTTAACAATCACTTTTCAAAATTACTGTATTATTAAATTGAATTAGGAACAAATATGGTAACATTGTTGGTAACCAGTCATTCCTCATCTTCAATGGTTTGAATCGCCTCGCAATATTGCTTCCATGTCTTCTACTTCCGCTGAAGAACCTGTAGAGCTATGTGATGGACTGTTTCGAGGGTAGTTTTACATTTGGTGTACTGCTGCTTCCACTGCATAGCCATACTGATGTGGGTACTGGTAGCATTCGTCCATCCAGTTTGCATCATACCACCGTCGTAATTATTATGTACACTATATTTTATATTTTAATAATTTTCATCACTTCGAACCGAAATTCAAAATTCTGTGTTGGGGACATTGTCTTCATTTCCGGTAAAATATTTAGTAGAAAGTTCATATCTGGATCGTTTTCTTTTTTTTCCATCGAGTTAATTAGTGCTTCTTGAAACACAGTCATCTTTTTGGTCTACTGACATTAACTACCGAGTCAGTAGAATCATTTTCATCTAAAATAGCGCTACTGTCGCTAGACGTCTCGGCGCTAATATTGCCAGATGTCTGGTTGCTAGCTCTAGAAACATTTAAAAGTGTAACATGTCCAAGTATGGTGTCTTGTTTTTGTTGCCCCACTTCCGCTTTTGACTGAGGAACCTTATTTTTTTCTGGTGTGATAGTCGCGCAAACCCTTCCATTTTTTGTAGGTCTTTACTGAAACAGAAATAATCGGTAGTTCAATATTCTTTCCAGATTCCTGTCAAGTGGACTAAGTTACAGAAAAATTGCACAAGAGTTTCTTGTTGGAAAATCGACGGTATCGAAAATAATAAGTGAAACTGCATGCATTATATGGGATATTTTACAGCCACAGGAAATGCCGGAACCTTCTGAAGAATTGTGGCTAGAAATAGCAAAACGATATTATAAAAAAACCAACTATCCTAATTGTATAGGATCTATCGATGGCAAGCATATCCGTATTAGAAAACCACCAAAAAGTGGGTCTAACTATTTTAATTATAAGAAGTTCTTCTCAATTGTTCTGTTAGCCGTAGCAGATGCAAACTGTTCTTTTATAGCTATTGATGTAGGTGCTTGCGGACGAAATGCTGTCAGTAATATATTTAAAGAAAGTGGTTTTGGCAAAAAATTGGCGTGTGGGTCTCTGAAGATTCCTAACTCAACTAAATTGCCTAATTCAAATGGATTGCCCCAACCTTTCGTGTTTCTTGGAGATGAGGCATTTGGATTACAAAAGCATATCTTGAGGCCTTTTCTAATAAAAGTTTAAATAAGGAAGAGCGAATTTACAATTATCGTCATAGTCGAGCTAGGAGATGCGTGGAATGTGCATTCGGCATCCTAACAAGCAAATGGAGAGTTCTGCATACACCGATCGCTACTAATGTGAATACAACCATCGCTATCGTAAAAGCTGTTTATATTTTACATAATTTTGTCATAGCAAGAGAACAAGCACAATATGCACATATTTCGCGACGTACCTCAATAACTCTTACAAGTTCAAGGAGCCAAATTATTACTGTATCAAATTCTGGAAAAATAACAAGAGAAAACTTTAAAAACTATTTTCTTAACACGTTAACTGCCATTAAAAAAGTGCACATTTTCCGTTTAGGCCATGGGGGACAATGTTGAGCGACACTGAAGTTTTCTATTCAAGCCGCGTCTGACAATGTTGACCGCGCGTCAGGCCTGTGTTCAAAACTCTCTATTGCGACAACGTACATCAGTATCGAGATAATTCTCTTATAATGTGACCCGCGCGGCCCTCTAGTTTATCCTAAATAGCTTGGTTTTTACAAGGAGGTTTAACTTAGAAATAAATATTGATTATTCAAACGCTTGAAAAATTTAAATCACTAATAAGGTTTTATGAGATTATAATAAAATAAAATAACGTTTAGCGTTTTTTAGATAAAATAACTGTTTATTAAAATAAAATAAAAAGACATTAAACCCGTATCAATAGAGCCTCTCTCTCAATGGGAGTTAAATTGAACTTATACAATAAACATAGGAAAACCTCAAAAAGCTTAAATGTAGGCAAGAAAGTAGGTACCTACATTATTCCTTTTCGCTAATGGACTTTTGTGAAACATTCAACACAAAGATAGGGTTTATCAGGACAATTAGCACAAAAGGTGTTAACTTTTTTAGTTTTGTTTTTAGCGATTAAACGTCCTTGGGAAGCCACCATATTCTTATAGCATTGTTGGCACGCACGGCGAGTTTTAGTTGAAGGTCCTTCCTTTTCTTCAATTGGTGCTTTAGGCCTATTCAGTGCGACGCGGACCGTCCGCACGCGGATGAGGTTTTGCGTCCGTCGCGGATAAATTCGTCGTTCAGTGCGATGCGGATCGTGATCGAGAGTGGTACAGTATCATGGATAAAACTTTGAATTTGGTGATTGCGGCCTATTTATTAAACAACAGAAGAAGAAGACGCCATAGTAGAAGATTTAATGTGCATCCACTGGTTGAGAAAAGACTTTAAAGGAGAATTTGTATCCTTGTTTTCGGACTTGCGGGATGACGAAATGAAATTCTTCAAATATTTCAAGATGTCCATTAGGACATTTGAGGAGTTGCATGCGAAACTAGAGCCATCTTTATTATACAAGAAACCCATATGTTCGCGGGAGAGATTGGCTGTAACAATTAGGTAAGTAGGTACTTAAATTTAAAGGTTAAATAAATGAAACAATTTTTTTAATTAAAAAAATTATATAATCAATTTAAAATGTAATTATGTAATTAATTACAATGCAGTGTAATCACCGTGTTGCCAGCTTTCTAAAGACTCGTCCACATCACTCCCTGATAAGTGAGGTAAATCGTTGGTAGCGGTTGATGCAGATGTGCTGGGCGAGTTCATAGCTGGACCTCTAATTTCCATAGCTAGCTCCAGTATTCTAGTTCGGAATAACAATTTTTTATAATTATCGAAATCGTTTATAATGGGTGCTAGAGAATTAAAAAAACTGCAGTCATCGTCTTTAAGAGCCGTAGACGACGCAAAGTTTGTGGTGGAAGTGTCATTCTTTTCTAATATTTTCAATAATTGTGACTCAAAGTCTGTCATACATCTCTTTTTTTTTCTCTGCCACGGTTTTGGAGAAGCCAGCACAGGTGTCTGAAATGTTTCTTCTGTTGATGGCAAGTCCGGGGTCGTGGTAATAGGTAAAATACTTTGCGAGTTTTGCGATGACGTTGAAGCAACATTTTGGGAGGTCTGCGACGATGTTAAAGCCATACTTTCATGTGTGGGTTCAAAGTCCTTTGTGTCTTCCAAAAACGTCATTATATCGAAAAAAATATACTTCTTTTTGACACCCCCTGCAGAACCGGACTTCGATGTCTTAAGATTTGCTCTACACTTCATGTATGCATCACGGGCGGTCTTCCATCTTAACTGAACAGCTTTTTCTGTAAATTAAATAATATAAATAATAAAACAACATGCTAGTAACTTTACTTATTTATTACACACTTTTTTGTGGCAGGTACCTGACTACTGGGTCAAGAATGTCTGATTTGCATTTAAGTTATCGATTGGGGCTATCTACAATTAAATACATTATTGAAGAAGTATGCTCATTAATATGGGAAATTTTGAAAACGAATGTCTGCCTGAACCTGATCCAAATTTTGGAATAACATAGCACTTGGCTTTGAAAGGATGCCAATTTTCCCAATTGCGTAGGCGCCCTTGACGGAAAGCATACCAGAATCACGTGCCCAAAAGAAAGTGGATCCGTATTTTTCAACCATAAGCAATTTTATTCTATTATTTTACTTGCAATGTGTGATGCCAATTACTGTTTTACCTATGTAAATGTAGGGCTTGTGGCAGCGAAGCAGACGCTAATGTGTTCAAGAAAAGTTCGTTATTTCATAGACTTGAACGAGATGATCTATATTTGCCACCTCCAAATTATTACCAGGCACATCTATCAACCCACAGCCACATGTCATTGTAGGAGACGCAGCTTTTGGAATTTCCAATACTATACTTCGCCCATACGCGCGTACAAATTTGACACACAAAAAAAAAATATTTAATTACAGGTTAAGTCGTGCACGCCGATACATAGAATCGAGTTTTGGTATATTGACAAACAAATTTGCAATATTCCAAAGATCTATCAATGTATCAACATCATTTGCACAAATTTTAATCAAAGCGTGCTGCATTTTACACAATTTCATTAGAGTACGCGATGGTTATACGGAAGAAGACGCTATGATTGTAGCTGGATTTACAGATTGCAATGCTCGCATTAATGACAGTACACGATCGGGCAATACAATAAGAGATAATTTTGCAAATTACTTTGTCTCAAATGAAGGATCTGTACCTTGGCAAAATAGTTATACATATTTATTAGATAACACAGATGTTTCAATAAACATTACTTACCGATTTGTTTTTCTTCACCTGAACTATCTCCGAAATTCGGACAAACAGCTTCGCAAACATCTTTCCATGCCTTTAATTTCGCGTCTTTATTTTTATATGAATTGTCGCGAGATTCCAAAGACATGGTCGAAGTCGTACTTGTATAACCCTCTCGGTTTGCACATTTGACGCAGCCGTCATGACAACGACAGTACTTTACGTCCGCTCTGCGCAACTGTCCGCCGAGAACTGAACAAATACATTAAAACCAAGCACCGTCCGCCCGCGGACATCCGCGGCGCGGAGGAGCGGCGCGGAGCGATTTCGACCGCGCGCGGATAGCTCTCCGCGACGCGGACAGCTCCGTGTCGCTCTGAACGCGCTGTAAGGTTTCATACATTTTACCGTCCGTCGCGGACGTCCGTAGGTCATCCGCGTCGCACTGAAAAGGCCCTTACTCTTCTCGTTCTTTGATTTGATGAAGTATCATCAGTATCGAAACCTACAAAACTCTTCATAATTTCTTTTCTAAATTCAAGTACTGATATCTTCTTCTTGGCCACGCTCTGATAAAGAATTAAAGCATTTACCATAGCTGTATTTAAAAGTAAATCTATGCCAAGTTTTTTGTAAGATTTGATGCTTTTCCTCAGAGGTTTGATATGCTGTCATTTGGTCGGATAAATCAACTGCACTCTTAGCCTTGTTATAATCAAGAACTATTTTAGGCTTAGATGTTTGCTTGTGATGTTTTATGACAGTTTGAAAACGCACAGAATGTTTTGTTGAGAGAACCAATACATCTCGCTTATCCTCAATCTCAATACAGTGATTCCATCATTGCTCTCTTTTGCTATATATTGCCCTTTCTTCAATTTTGTTGATACAATTTCTTTAGGAAAATGCGTGCGATTCTTTCTCAAAGTGCCAACCAAATGCGTCTCGTTCTTCAAAAGTTCTCTTGCTAATCCAACGCTTGTGTACCAATTGTCGGTATACAAGTATGTCCTTTATTTAGTAAATCATCGCATAGCGCCATAACAACCTTGGTAGGCGTAGTATTAACGTCATCGTTTTGTTTTCCACCATAAATTCTAATTTTGTATGTGTATCCAGGCAAGGTACATAGTTTAAATAACTTAATCCCATACTTATGGGGTTTTTGCTTGTTGTATTGCGGAACATAATTCGCCCGCGAAAAGAAACCACACTTTCATCTATACATAAGTCTTCGCCAGGCGTGTACGATTTTTAAAATTTGAATTCATTACTTCCACCATGTCTCTAACGCGGTGTAAGCGATCGGTAGTATTCTCTTCATCTTCTTGTGAAAAATGAAGCATTGCGAGTAGTAGCTCAAATCTATTGCGAGACATAATGGTTCGCGGAAACTGCTGTCCAATGATTTTATCTGTGGTCCAGTAATCAGCTATTTTCGGAAGCCTAACTATACCCATGTATAAAATCAGCCCAAAGAATTTTTTTCATTTCAATCTGGTTAGTAGGGAACCAGCCGCGAATGCGCGCTGCTTTCGAAGCTTCATTAGACATTGTTATTCTATTCAAGGCGTAGGCATTAGTGCATAAAACAATTTTATTTAAGACCTCGTCTGTCACCATAACCGCAAAAAAATCAGCTGGGCATTTGTTCGTCATGGCCATGCGTAAGTTGAGCTGCATTCCAGGATACTCAGTAAAAGCAATAACTGTGCGCTGATTACCTTTAGGATCAGTCCACGTTGAAGGCGGCGAACGTCTGTCTAAGTCTTGGATGGCACGATTGGTTTCAGCATCACTGTCTTCGCTATCAGATGGTATGACCCGACGTCGCTTCGAATGAGTAGGCTGAATATTATTTTCTTCGTCGGAACTTAAATGGAGACTTCTATTCAACAAATCGAACTCGATATTTTCGATCTGTGTTAAATCTTCTTGCGTTATGTCAAAGTCGTCAAAACTATCCATATTGTCCGTAACAATTATAGTAAAAAACCTCGTAAACAATCAGTCGAATTCACAACGTAATGTGCACGTCACTAATCGGAAATCACGACTGCGAGTGCAACGAGACACGAGCGGCGGATGCGCGGGGAGTGCGTCGCGGCCGGCGGTGGGGCGGCAACATGACCGCGTGGCTCTATTTAACGGATTTTCGATATTACGTCCGCTGAGGCCATGGGGGTCAATGTTGTGCGATGCGTAATAACTAATAATATAGGGTCAAAATCATTGTTTCTTAATTATAACATGTTAGGGCGCGTTCCCACTACGTCGTAACGACTAATTTATCGTTCGACGACTGTCATCTCTACCTGTTCCCATTATAACGATTGTTTGTCGTCAACATTTTTTATCGTTTAGCGACTGTCGTATCTAGCTGTTCCCATTGGATCGCTCAGATCGCTCGCATCATCAGCAAGCTACAAATCTAGTCGCCTCTGCGTTCGCTTGGTGATTACTAGTGCGTTTACTCTCCTGAGTTCAATGGACGAAGATGAAATTTTAATAATGTATTACTTTTTGAAAAGAAGGAAAATGAAGCAAGAAATGAAAAGAAAGTACTGGGTACATCCAATGTTAATGAAAAGAATTCCATTAGGATTATGTCAGAGTTATATAGAAGAATTAAAAAGTGATGATGGAAAGTTTTATGAGTATTTAAGAATGACTGTCTCCACCTTTGATAGCCTACTGGCACGACTTGCAGACAATCTTAGAAGAGAAAACACACATTTCAGAAATTGTATAAGTGCCGAAGAAAGACTAGTGATAACTTTAAGGTAAGTAAATAAAATGAAAATTCTTTATTAATGTATACATTTATTTATTTAGAGATTTATTTTAGAGTTACACGTTTTATAAGTAAAGACATCTTTAAATTATATATTGTCAAAATTAAAGAATCTTTTGTGCTATCAGACAAATTAGTATAGACTGAATTTGGTGATGCAGCCGGTTCCATAACTTGATTGCTAGTCGAAGTTGATGCACCTGGATCTTGTGTAAAATATCCTGTCGGTTGTGATAAATGGTTTTGGTAGTCACCATAGTTTGCATAAGTATCATATAAATTATTACGAAGGCGTTTCTTTTTAATTTTTTCAATCAGTTGCATAATACCCGTTTGGAATTCAAAATTGTCATCATTGTCGAATGATGCCAAAGATGGTAAAATTCCTTTAATAAAGGACACATGTGGGTGTTCTTGATTATTTAATTTATAATCTAGAAATTGTGACATTTTATCATCTAATGTGTCAGTCTTAGTTTTCTTTTGAGTAGAAGGTGCTGCATCACTTAATGTATCAGAGATAGAATTATTAGGCTCATTAGATGAATCAGAGGTCATACGGGGCTCAGTAACTTTTAATAAAAAAGACAGCTGATTCTTATAAACATACGGCCTAGTAGTTTTTGCGCCTGCACCAGATCGCTTTTTTTCTTTTTCATTTTTCAGGGATCTCATAAATGCATCTCGAATATGTGTCCACTTTGTAGATATCTGTGTAGCTGTAAAAGTAAAATAGACTTAAAATTAAAATTTGTTTGTGTATAGATTTAACATTATATGTATTAACATATAATCAGTCTAATACGTAGTCAAATTATTGTTCACGCAAACATCTGCAAGTTTTTCAGAGTTTAAAAAACTATACTAAGATCGAGTTTTTCCACTAGTATCCCCGGATGTTTCCGTGAACAAGTAAGGACTACGTATTAGACTGATTATATGTTTATACATAATTATAATGTTAGGGCATTGGTCCTCGAATATAAGCGTATTATAATAGCTGTTGTATTTATTTACAGATATTTGGCGTCGGGATGTTCGTTTAAACAACTGCATTATAATTTTAGAGTGGGAATGTCAACCATCAGCAAAATAATCAAAGAAACGTGTTCTGTTATTTGGAGCGTATTAAGTGCAGAATATTTAAAGTTGCCCAATACCGAAGAAGAATGGAAAGCGATCGCTGAAGCTTTTAAAACGAAAGCAAATTTTCCTCATTGCCTCGGTGCGCTGGACGGCAAGCACATAAGGATTACAAAGCCAATAAATAGTGGTTCTATGTTTTTAACTATAAGGATTATTTTTCTTTATTTTATTTGCAATTGTTGATTCAGAATACCGTTTTATTTACGTTAGTATTGGTTCATACGGAAAAGAGTGTGATTCATCTATCCTAAAACAATCCAATTTTTGGAAGAAACTAAATGATGGTACTTTAAATATACCAAGACCCACGCCATTACACGAACATATGCAAGAAGAAATACCATATGTATTTGTTGGAGACGAAGCGTTTACATTGTCACAAAATTTATTGCGACCTTATGGCGGTACTCATTTAGACAATAAGAAAAAGATATTTAATTACCGTCTAAGCCGCGCGAGAAGATATGTTGAATGCACTTTTGGTATCTTATCCAATAAATGGAGGATCTTGCATAGACCATTGGATGTATGTGCAGAAACAGCTATTGAAGTTGTAAAGGCTTGTACGGTATTACATAATTTTTAATAAAAAGACGCTATATACTTGGAGAATACCCCAACCGTTATGCCCTGGTAAACATGCCTGCAACACAGCTGCGTTCAAACGAAGGTGGTGGAAACGCAGTGCGCTTACAATTTTCCGACTATTTTGTATCTGAAATAGGCTCCGTACCTTGGCAAAATATTACAGCACATGTATCATAATAAATATAAAGTTTCAGAAACTTATCGAAATCTTTTCTTTCCTTTTCCTCCAACTTGTCAAAATTAGGTTCAAAAACAACAAATTTCTCTCCACGCGGCTAATTTCAAACCTTTGTCTTTATAAATGTCTAAAGTTTTGTCTCAAAGGACAGCCCTTTGTTCCACAAGTGGAATTAAACTTCCGGTGTTATATTATTAGCCATTGTTATACGTCCACCATGCGCAGGAGTCTGACAAGTTCTAACACGCACTAAGCAAACCGAGTACAGACGCGAGGCGCGCGGGTGCGAGAGGAAGGAAAACACGTGTTCGTCTACAGAGTTGCCGTCCGATTTTTATCGTTTTACGACTGTCGTGCTTGCCGTTCCACTGTCACGACAAAGTGTCGTCACTGAAAAACTGTCGTAGACGACAGTAAATTGTGTCGTTCTAAATGTGAACACCTCCATTTAAACATATAAGCCACGACACTTAAAACTACACGATTATCTGTCGTCACGACACGGTGGGAACGCGCCCTTATTTAAGCATATAATGTGGCTAAATAATGAATAAAAACAATCTGTGAAAAATGATAAAAATGAGGATTTTTACTTAGCTTGATAGCGTATGAAAGCATCGCACAACATTGACCGCGTTGGCAGTGAACGTGTTAACAAAGGAAAGCTACCCTGGCAAGAGAAATATTTGTAAGTTGTAGCTACAGGAAGAAATAGTGTAACGGAGTGTGTAAAGCCGTAAATACTATGTAAATTATGATACTTTGTTTTATGTAGTGAGTGATACAAGTATATTGTTGAATAAATAATAAATTCATTAGAATGGAACTTACTTCTTTTTTGTTTAGTGTTTTCTTCTAAGTTTTGCCAATCATCGTATATAATATCAGCGACTTCATTCCAATTGCTCTGCTTTAATACTCTGTTGCTGTATTCTTCACTCGACATGTTCCATATGCATGGTCTATTCTGTATTTCACT
Source organism: Parnassius orleans (assembly GCA_029286625.1). Taxonomy (NCBI): domain Eukaryota; kingdom Metazoa; phylum Arthropoda; class Insecta; order Lepidoptera; family Papilionidae; genus Parnassius; species Parnassius orleans. Next base: position 15,164 of record JAGSMP010002805.1, read on the forward strand.
AATGAACCTTTCCGTATCAAAGGACATCTTGGATTTTCAGTGTGTGTGTGCGTTGAGATTAGTTAGGTGCGATGCAAAAAAACACGTCCTAACACGATGATAGCTTTTTTCCAACTATCCGAATAATCAGTTTGCGGCAAACTGAGTCACTACGCCCGGCGAACAACCAATCGCCGCCGCCGACTGGAACCGGTTTTGGTGGGAGTCGGCCGCTCACTAAGATAGTCGGCGCGCGTAACGCTGCAAACTGCGTACAGTGAGCGCAAAACTAGCAAACTGTGAACACTCCATTTGAAATATATGGAAGGGCGTACTAAACCGATACGCCGCTAACTCAGTCGGCGGCTAACAGTTTGCCTACTGGGGACGCAGCCTTATATTTTGTTTCAGATTTTTAACTACTGCTATCAGTTTCAAAGCGCTAGCTCACGAGTATCGAATGGGATATAGTACTGTACTTCTAATTGTTCACGAAACTTGCTCCGCGATATGGAAGTGTTTACGGCCGCGTGTTATGCCAAAACCGACAGCTCAGCTATGGACCAAACTAGCAAAAGAATTTGAAACTCAATGGAATTTTCCTAACTGTATAGGAGCCATAGATGGCAAACATGTTAATATAAGAGCACCTTGGAACAGCGGCAGTCAATTTTATAACTACAAAAAATATTTCAGTGTAGTTTTATTAGCCATAGCTGATGCAAATTACCGATTCGTTGTAGTCGATATTGGAGCATACGGTCGCAATAGTGATAGTGGCATTTTAAGCAGCTCCAGATTAGGACAATTATTGAATAATAATACACTGGATATACCACCTAATAAATGTTTGCCAGGTACGACAGAAGCATTGCCACATGTATTTGTTGGAGATGAGGCTTTCCCGCTACATGAACACATAATGAGACCTTTCCTGAAACCAAATGTCGACAGACGTCGAGAAGAAAATATTTAATTATCGCCTAAGCCGTGCAAGACGTATTGTAGGTAGCAGTTTCGGAATACTAACACAAAATTTGAGGTTTTCAAAGAGAATTAGAATGCAACCCAAATACCTGGACATTATGATACTAGCGTGCACTTGTTTACATAATTACCTAAGAAATGATGAAATATTTGAAAACATAATTGAAACAGTGCCAATAAATAGTATATTACAAAATCTTCAAGCGGATTCTGTTTCCCGAGAAAATGCTATCTGTATAAGAGATAAATTTAAGACTTATTTTAATTCTTGTGGTGCCGTTTTGGCAAACGAAATTATTTCCCGTAGTTAAATAGATTTAACAACAAAATGGTGTGAAGTTTTACAAAAGACTGCGCCGTATGTAAACTAACGAGTTCTAGAATTTGCGGACGACATCGCAACAATTTAAAGTTTTTTTTTTCATTTTAATTAAAATTTAAAAAAAATGGTTTATTTTAATTTTCAAATAAAAATAATTAAACAAATACATACTTACCAGACATATTCATTTCAGCGCCCACTTTTTGCCAAGCGTTATTTTTCATGTGTTTATCGCTGTAATGCCTTGATTTGATATTGTATAGGCAGTCGTACATTTGCACTAAATAAATAAGCTTTTCTTCATCAATTTCCATCACTTCTGTATTCGTTGCACTGCAAGGAATGAATGCGAATGCTCGCGCGCAACAGACGCGCGCGGGAGCGGGCGTGAGGGGCGGATATTGCCAGCGGTCGCTCGCGACTGCTCGAGCATTCTCGGACTTCCCGCGACTTCTCGCGCAGTCGCACGGCTCCGTTTGAATTCGCGGAATTCCCGCGCGCCGCAGGCATCCGCGCGACTCGTTTGAGTTTACTCATGCGATAATAAGTATTATAGTAATGAAAATAAAGTTAAAATTCAAACTGCACTCCGCTTCGCTGCGCTTCGACGCTCTTTCGGTGTGAGTTGAGCCTAAACGATTCAAAAATTACTTTCGAATGTCTTTGAGCACTTTTGATGTATTGTTAAATATATTATTAAAATCACAGTTAGAGCATAAAGATACTGTGTTAAGGAAAAGCATATCTGCTGAAGAGAGGCTTGCGATCACTATAAGGTGAGTATTAAAAGTCAAATGTTTACGTTTACAAAATTTATTTACGAAATTAGTTATTATTTATGAACAAATCTTGAAAAATTTCTTCACTTTCCTCCGGGAACTGGTGCTCTGAATTTCTATGAATGTTGGAAGTAGTAGAAGTAGATGGCAATGGAGTAGACGAACCGGGTGGGGCTTGCGATTGATGTCGAATTTGAATACTGACTACTCATAGAAGAAGCTCCTGTTCGATAACCGTATTCTGAATATGACTTATTATAATCTTATATCTCTTCATAACACTCATTATATCATATTTTAAATCAAATTTACTACTCGGATCCATATTTTTAAAATCTGGCAATAATGATAACAAAATTGTTTGTCCGGATCATCATTGTCTGCTGTTTCCATATTTCTTTTCTTTTATTTATAATATATCTGCTAAGATTTTGAACAAATTTTCTTCATTTTTTCTTTTCCTGACGAGCTAGACCTAGTTGTATCAACAGTAATATCTGAAGCATCATTACTATCAGCGTTATCATTAATACCATCTTCAATGTTTACAATTTCGTCCACAACTTAGCCTATATATATATAGCCAATATATATTATTATTATTTATTTATATTATTCATACTAATATCTTTACTGCATTATTTAATTCTGGTTAATGGCGTTCTTACACTCTGAACTATTTTTATCCCATCTCTTACTTTTCATCTTTTCTTATACAGCATTTTGTGGCATAGATCATATATTGCAATAATATATTCTATCCATTTTCTTTCTTTACATTTTTTTTTTAATACTTACTTCTATATCTTTTTTTCCTAGGTTTTATTCTTAATTTTACTTTTCTTACTATA
>JAGSMP010002806.1:0-18159 GCA_029286625.1 Parnassius orleans
ATATATATATAGCCAATATATATTATTATTATTTATTTATATTATTCATACTAATATCTTTACTGCATTATTTAATTCTGGTTAATGGCGTTCTTACACTCTGAACTATTTTTATCCCATCTCTTACTTTTCATCTTTTCTTATACAGCATTTTGTGGCATAGATCATATATTGCAATAATATATTCTATCCATTTTCTTTCTTTACATTTTTTTTTTAATACTTACTTCTATATCTTTTTTTCCTAGGTTTTATTCTTAATTTTACTTTTCTTACTATATGTTCACAGAATTTAATAGAAATCTTTTCTTTCAGTTTTCATTGTTAGTATATTAAAAAATATTTCCTTCTGTAATTTTACATTTATTTTCTGTTCTAGGTCTATCCTTTTACTGCTGTACACCGGGCAGTGTGCGAGTAAGTGCATCACAGTTTCTTCAACGTCTGGGTCACAAGCACATCCGCGCTTGTCCACTTGAGCGATTTAGGTACCCTGCAAAGGCACCGTGTCCAGTAAGTATTTGCACTAGTTCCGGTGATGGTCTGATTTTCTTATTAATTTATAAGCTGTTTCAGCATTTTTGAAGAACATTTTGGTGGTAGTAGCTGTTTCACTGTTTATGTATCGTTGGTTCCACTCCTGCACTGATCTTACCCTTATCGTTCGTTTTATGAACGATATGGGGCATCTGTCATATTGGGATGCTGTTTTTGTATAGTGCCGCTTCTTTTGCCAGGTGATCTGCTCTTTCATTTCCATGATGTCCATGAGCCTTTATCAAATAACTTTACTATTTTATTATTATACTAAGATCTTTAAATTTTTCCTTATGGCGCGGACTATAATGGATGGAAGTTGTCCGGGGATTTCAGTGAGTTCAGTCTGATTGGGAGTCGCTGTAGATGTTAAAGACACTGTCCTTATGTTTCATCATAAGTTCTGTGGCTTGGTACAGTGCGTAAGTTCGGCGGTAGACTGTGCAGAAGGTTCCAGCTTAAATTTTTACTTAAAATTTCAGTGTTATCCATCCACACAGATACTGCTGCCCCTACCCCATCAATTTACTCCATCAGTGTAAATCTGCCGCCTCTGCTGTTCTTTTATTTGCTTCCATCTTTTCCGGTTCTTTGCCTTCTATTGTGTTAAAGTTATTTCCTCTTCTTTAGCTGGATGGTGGATTCAATAAACAGTTCTTTCTTCAACTTTTCTGTCCCCAGGATATCCTCCTGCGGTTTTCCGCTTCCTTGGCCTTGGCTTCCCACAAGCGGATATCTAGAGTAACAGTCCCGTTAATATGAGTGCCGAATTGCGATACGGTCCTGTAAGCTTTACAAATTTTTGTGCAGAAACCCCTCTGCAGGTGTTGAGATGTTTTACGGAGTTATTTTGTGTGATGCACTTGCCCACACTGGCTGCATGGGCACGATAGGTTCGACGACGACACATATATCGTCCTGATGATTTCGAATTTAATCCCCAAAATTTTCCTGTCTCTTTACTAGCTGTTTATATATATTTGTAACCTTTCGACATATATGTATAACATGACTATGGAGGTTAATTTTTATCTATTATAAGGCCTAATAATTTAATTTCATCTACTATTTTTATGTTGTTCCGCCATGTGGAGTTGTGGTGTGTCGTATTTAAGTTTTGGTGATAATTATTGCATTGGTTTTGTGTGCAGCAAAACCGAGTTTGTGCACACACCCCAATCATGCTGGGGCGAGTGTTCTATTTTTTTTTTTCTTCAATTTCAGGATTCTTTGTCCGGAGAACACAGGACGACATCATCACAAAACGACAGTAAACTTCTTCACTGTCCATCAAGTCCAACAAGGGGTTGGTTAGGTTAGGTTAGTTAGGTTAGGTTAGGTTAGGTTAGGTTAGGTTAGGTTTTTTGCTTCCCTCTGACATGGAGGTCAGAGACATTGTCAGCTTGACACGGACTTTGAATTCTTGTTTTTATTAATATCTTGTCCTTAATGTTATAAAGGGTGTAGAGAACTCCGGGTTTTCATGCAGGAGTCCTACTACTAATCTAAATCATGTAATTACATCATATGTTTATAAATACCTCTATATATAATACAGACAGAGATCAGGGACTTTTACTCTTTTTCCTTATTGTGTTTTGTTTCATTTTGTTGTGATTTTACTTCCTGTTTTACTTATATTTATATGTCTTACATTTAATTCTTTTACTTTTATTACTTGTATCTATCATTCTTATTGCGTTATATTTACATTTTATTACTTAATTTTAAATTGTTTTTCTGCTAAATTGGTGGGGCTGTTTTATTATATTCTAAATATAATTTACAGTTCCTTTATATATTCATTTATTCTTTTTTATGACCTTATTTGCTATTAACACAATACTTTAAGTACTTCTAATGTACTTATTACTTATTATTTGACTTATGTTATGTTTATCTATTCTTATTTCTAATTCTATTTCTATATTATATCTTTCCTTACTATATACAGGACATTCTGTTAAAATGTACAGCCATTTTCTTCTTCTTTCATTGGATCACAGGGCATGCCGGGCTCTCCTACATTAAACCGATGCAAGTATTCGGAGAACCCACCATGTCCCATCACTGTACCATTTGTGGGTCTATATTTAATTTCCTTATAATAGGATAGGCACTTATGGCATCTGGGAAAAATATTTTTGTTATGGCGGCCGTCTCACCTTCCATGTAGCGTCGGTTCCATTCGTCAAGCGATTCTTGTCGGATCTTACAACAGATGAAACCGGGCCTATCATATTCCGGTTTCTTTTTATTTTTAAAGCGGCTTCTTTTGCTAATTGATCTGCTCTCGTTTCCCTCAATCCTGCGTGTGCCTAATCCATAATTTAATCAATTTGCCTTGTTTAGTGATTCCGAAATGTTTTTCTAATTTTTGCCGCTGGGGATGGAAAACGGTCTGGACAACTGTCTGGAGAGCAGATCTCGAGTCGCTGTAAATATTGCAACTCTTTGCCTGATCCTTAAGTGCGTGGGTTGTAGCTTCAAATATGGCCAGCAATTCCGCCTGGTAAACTGTGCAGAAGTTTTCTAACTTAATTTTTCCGGTACTTATCTCCGCTGCGTCATTCCAAATAGATAACGCAGCGCCGACTTTCCCCTCGATCTTGCTACCATCTGTGTAAATTTTTAGACTCTTATTATCATGTTGTTCTACTTGTGCACAGTCCTCCAGGCATTTAAATTCCAGACCAACCTGATTCGCGGGGTGAGGTGTTTGCAGAAATCACTTTCCTCTCTTCTCGATCCCCTACCACTCGCTGGGAGAAGCCTTTCCTTATTTCATAAAGCAAGGCTGCTTCCCGAACTCTTAGGTCCAGGAAGCAGCCCAGCGGTAGTAGGGCCAGTGTAGTGATACAGTTCTATAGGATTTTATAATTTTCTGAACGAACCCGCGTTGTGCCATGTCGAGCTGCTTTTGATTTTTGCTTGTATGTTGCCGGTGCCTACTCTTGCCGCATACAGTATAATTGGCTCCGTCACCGCAACGTAAATGGTCCTGATGATCTCAGGGTTAAGGCCCCAATTGATCTTAGCGGATCTCGATAGCTGGCAATACAAGTTTTGTACCTTGCACACACATTCCTCACATGTGTGTTGAAGGTCAACTTATCGTCTATTGTGAGTCCGAGTATTTTCATTTCCTTAGACAACATGATGTCCTCCCGCCCATTTTCAGAAGTGGTGAGTCGTACTTTATTTTATTTGTAATTACCATAGCTTTCGTTTTTTGGCGCAAATTTTAGCTTGTTTTGACTCCCACCTCTGAACATGTGCGAGGCTGCATTGGCTCTATCCTGCACTTCCGATGCCTGTCCCGGAAAATCAGGACCACATCGTCTGCGAAGGCCTGGCAATATTCCTTTGCCGTTTAACTCCTTTAATAGTGGGTCAGGGCAAATTCCAGAATAAGGGACCTCCTATGGAACCTTGCACACACCCTTTGTGTCTTTTGACCCATTCCGCTCCCATGTACCTGATGCAGACTGTTCTATCTTCCAGGTAACTATCTATGAGGCGCCTTAGATTTATCAGGCACCCGTCTCTGCTAATCTGCATTTTATTGCAGGCCACCATGCGTTGTCGAAGGCTCCTCTATGTCCAAAGATACTAATACGATCAGCTTTTTCTTTTGAGCTTATCTTTTTGATCTGCATCATGTCATAGAGGAGTCTCTACTGCTGTGGCATGAAACCATATTGTTTTCGGCTAATTTTGGGTACCACGTGTTTAACCCTTTGAACTAACATTTTCAAAGATTTTTCCCAGGACCGGAGCAGTCCAATTGGTCTATAAGACTTGGGATGTGTGTTGTCTACTTTTGGCTTCCGCGCACCTACTGCCTCTTTCCATTTTTTGGGGAAGTATGCCAGACTTAGACACTTATTGGCCAGCGCCAAAAACATTATCGGGTCAAGAGTAATTGCTACTTCGCAGATGTCTGCCGTGAGACCATCGTATCCTGGTGCCTTTTTGGGGTTGAAACTAGATACAGACCACTTTAGCTCTTCCATCGTAAAAGGTGGGTCACATGAATCATCATGTGACCCTTCATTTACTGCTCTCGCCATCTCTATTGTCTGCCTGTGTTCTGCATTGTCTTCCATAGTGTTATCTTCCGGATAGAATGTCTCAGCCAGAATCTTTGCTGATTCTTCGTTTTCTATTACTTTCCCGTTCAGGGTAAGGGGAACATCCTCCTGCCTTTGTGTTGTACGGCCTATGACTCTATAAATTCCGTCCCACATTGACTCTCGCTCCTGTCTGCTACAAGTCCTTCCAGCTAAGTTTGTGCTCTTTTGACTTTCTGCTGGTATTCTTCTTTCGCGTTCAGGTACTGCTCCACTACCCATTCTCGACGAATTGGCGCTGCGTATGAAATTCGACGTTTTAGTCTGGAGACTTTCTTCTTGTGTTGTGTCAGTTCTTCAGTTCACCAGGGCAATCCTATACGTTTTTTGTTTTTTAATTTGGGTATGTATATTTCACATGTTTCGGTTATTGTTTGTGTGACTTCTTCTATTTTTATTTCAAGTTCTTTTTTTGTTTCTATTTTATCGATTTCTATTTTGTTTATTAATTTACTGGTCCAAATCTGGAGGAGTTTCTCACGAAACTCACTCCAGTTTGCCTTTTTTGTATTATATTTTCTGGTTGTTCGGTTTACATCTGTACCAACTGATTTTTCTAAGTTTATGTCAAATAGGATTGCCCTGTGATCTGAACTGGTTATTTCTTCGGATAGCCTCCAGTTTTCTACCCTCCCAAGTAGGCTCGTCGAACAGGTAGTTATGTCCACACAACTGGAGAATCTTCTCCCACCCCTGACGGTATCAAAGTGGGATCAGTTCCCTGTTGAGTATGCTCCAATTCGTCGAGTTTGGCAGCACACCATTCCTCTATTATCCGTTTCCAGCTTCCCACCAGGTATTCCATGAGTTCACATCTCCACCGAATATCACGTTCACAGTCCCCAAAGCCACCACTCCCATCTCCCAGGTCCCTGTCCTCAGCTTGGCGACTGCTATGTTTTCCGTTGTTAGACCGGGACACTGGGTTATGTTAAAGGTGTCGTCGAACAATACAATGGCAGCCTTGATCACCTTTTCGGTGTTAGTTCTCTGTGACATTGTATTATTCGTGTCCCAGGTAGTTCTTCATCTCTGGCCGACCTATGTAGGGATCCTGGACCAGGGCGAACGATATGTTTTCCTGGTCGCCTCAGTGATCATTTCGGCCGTGGCCTAACGCTTCTCTGGAGGTTTGCCTGGATCGCGTGATATCGGTGGTTGCCGGTGTAGGGTTTCTGTTAGACCTTGAGACCACCTTAGCAATAAGCTACGGTGGATCGTGCTAAGGTCTCCCATTTCCTTCTCACCGGGCAGTCTGAACTGAACGCATTGTGGTCCTTACTTTCAATTTTTGCCTTGGTGCAATTTCTGCATGATGGGACTTCTCCGCAAAGCCAGTCGGCACATTCTGTCCTGAGGTGTGGGCCTCCGCAGTGACTGCAGACCTCTGTTGTCTCATTGCATAGGCGCTTGGTATGTCCATATCCCAAGCACCGTGAGCATTGTACAAGTGGGGATTGGTCTGCTACGGTTAGGTTAGGTTAGGTTAGGTTAGGTTAGGTTAGGTTAGGTTAGGTTAGGTTAGGTTAGGTTAGGTAAGGTTAGGTTAGGTTAGGTTAGGTTGGTTCCCCGAACGGGTTCCCGCCTTGTCGTGGCGGGGCAATAGCCGTGGCGGTCGACCGCGGTGAACAAAGAGGAACCCCTGGCTGGCCGGGTGTGAGGGCCGGCCCGGTGCTTCACTCCGTGTGGGCTCGGCGAGCCCACTTCGGATGTGTGTCGGTGGGCTGCTGCGGAAGGGTTGGTCTGCTCCCACCGCTGCAACCGGGTGGTCGCGGAGGAAGAGGAGGTGGTATGGCGATGCGCTCACCCTATCCTCCGCGACTCAGACGGGGCGCACCGTTGATGCGGTGGTGGTGGGGCCGCGGGGAGGTGTCGGTATTGCAGGCGCCGCTCCCTACCCTCCGCGGCCGAAACGGTTGGCGGCGGAGCCAGAGACCAGATCCGCCGCTGGGGCCGCGAAAGCGGGCGCTACTAAACGCTCTTCCGGCCCCCATGAATGGGTCCAGGGCGAGGACGGGAAGTCCCGCCCCCTCTTCGATAGACCTGAGGCGGAGGCGCGAGCGGGTGTCGCGCGCCTCTGAGGCGATGCACGGGGTAGTCGAACACCTCACTGCCCCGTGCAGGAGACGAGGCGGACAGACCGGGCCAGCACTAGTGTGGGGCTGCGGAAGAATTTGGATTCCCGCGGCCCCGCGCGCATGCGAGACACCGGGGTGGTTTAGCCGGTAAGAGTCCGGCACGCCCTCCGCCTTTCCCCAGGCGGGTGGTCCATGAATTTCCCCGAAAAAAAAAAAAAAAGGTTAGGTTAGGTTAGGTTAGGTTAGGTTAGGTTAGGTTAGGTTAGGTTAGGTTAGGTTAGGTTGGGTTAGGTTAGGTTGGGTTGGGTTGGGTTAGGTTAGGTTAGGTTAGGTTGGGTTAGGTTAGGTTTTTTTTTTTTTTTCTTCCTGACATGGGAGATCAGGGACCTTGCGCTCTTTTTCGTTTATTTGTCAATGTTCTTTTTGACTTTTAATATAATTTTTGTTTGTTTTATTTACAGTATTTTATCACTTATCTCTATTTCTCATTACTATTTTATTTCTTTACATCTTTATCTTCTACCATATTACAGTGCCTTTCCTTTTAGCTATCTTATTACAGTGTCTTATATTATCTTATTTTCTTACATTCTACTTATCTTCTGTCCTATATAATTATTTTACTTATTTATTTATCGTATCGCTTCTTATATCTAACACATTACTTTGTTTATTTCTTATTACTTATTACATGTTAATTTGAAATTGATCTATATATTATATATATTTTCAATTTCCTTCTTATTACTATTATATTATTTACTAATTACAATTGTTTTATTTACTAATATCTATTTATTTTGGGACTTGTGTTATATTCTTACATACATATTCAAGTTCCCTTTTATATCTACTTATTTCTATCTATAGCTATTTTCGCGATACGCTTACAATATTCTATGAAATTAGCTCTATTTTCTTTGTCTTTCATTATTACGTGTATTTCTTCTCTATTTATTTTTATTTTAAGTTTTAATTCTATTTCTTTTCTCGCTCTATAATTTATAGGGCACTCCGTAATAAGGTGTATTACCGTTTCTAACTGTTCTCTATCACAGGTACATGAGGGGCTCTCCTTGCATTTGAAGCGGTACAGATACTCCGAGAACCCGCCATGTCCTGTTAGCACCTGCGTCAACAATGGGTCCAGTTCAATCTTCCTAAGTATAGGGTAAGCACTGACAGCGTCCGGGAAGAAGATCTTTGTAGTGCCGGCCGTAGTTTCTTCTTTATATCTCTGTTCCACTCATAAAGCGAAGTCCATCCAGATTTGTCGCTTTACGAATGAAACAGGACATCTATCATAGAACGGTTTTGTTTTAGACCTCAGTGCAGCTTCTTTTGCCAAAATGTCAGCCCTTTCATTTCCCTCCACCCCCGCATGAGCTTTGACCCAGTTCAGAGAAAGTGTTTTTCCAAGATCTTTATACTTGGTTATATTTTGCCTTGCCCTCACCGCCAAGGGGTGAAGGGAATCGCTCCGGGTGATTGTCTCCAGGGCTGATCTGGAGTCACTATATATATTGCAACTTCGTGCAGAGGATTCAAGTGCAAATTTGGTGGCCTCAAGCAGGGCCAACAGCTCCGCCTGGTAAACGGTGCAAAAGTAATCCAATTTAAATTTTTTGGTTAACGTTTCGGCGGCGCTGTTCCAGATGGACAACGCCGCACCCTTTCCCTCAATTTTGCTACCATCAGTAAAGATGGTGAGCTCGGTGTTATTTGTTTGGACCACTTGTGCACCGTCTCCCAGACATAAGAACTTCGGCCCCACCTGATCCGCTGGATGCGGCAATTTTGTATGGGCTTCCATTCCCTCCAATTCCCGGTCACCTACCACCTCCCTGGAATGTCCTTTTTTTATTTCATATATTAATGCCTCCTGAATCCTTAAATCCAGGGGCAGCCCAGCCAGGAGGAGGGCCGAGTTCAATGAAACAGTTTTGTAAGCCCTAACTATCTTCTGCACGAAGCCGCGTTGCACCGAGTTTAATAGTTTTCTTGTTTGCACCTTTTTGGTCGCCGGTGCCCAAACGCTCGCTGCGTAAAGAATCACCGGCTCTATCACCGCCAAGTATATGGTCCTCACTATCTCCGAATTTAGACCCCAGTTGATTTTCGCGGCCCTCGAAAGTTGGCCATACATTTTCTGGGCCTTCCTACATATATTTTTTATATGCGCATTGAATGTTAATTTATTGTCAATTGTCAGACCAAGTATTTTTATTTCACGGGAGTATACTATTGCCTCCCCGCCCATGGTTAGAGCTGGTGAGTCGTACTTGAGTTTGTTTGTAAACAATATGGCCTTGGTTTTATGTGGCGCGAAACGTAGTTTGTTTTTGACTCCCCAGCTCCAAACATGCCCGAGGACGGCATTAGTTCGTCTCTCTACCTCCAGCGCCGTGTCTCCGGAGACAATGAGGACCACATCATCCGCGAACGCCTGACAGTGCTCCCCTTTCAACCCCACTTCTTTCAACAACGGATCTAATAGTATATTCCATAGGGTGGGACCACCGATGGAGCCCTGCACGCACCCCTTTGTCGTATATTTCAACCACTCCGCTCCAGCAAACCTGACGCGTACTGTTCTATCCTCAAGATAGTGGTCTATCAGTCGCCTCAGATTTGCTGGGCACCCGGTCTCCGCCAGTCTGCAGCGTATCGCCGGCCACCAAGCATTGTCGAAGGCTCCCTCTATGTCCAATGATACCAGCACGATCAGTTTTTTGAGCTTTAACTCATTCCTAATGTACCATCATGTCATAAAGGGTCTTCAGTACTGCGTTGAGGTGAAATCCGTACTGCTTGTGGCTGATGGTCGGCGTTGTGTACCATTTGATCCTTCTGATCAGCATTTTCTCAAGTATCTTGCCTAGGACTGGCAGTAGGCCAATTGGTCTATAAGACTTGGGATGCGTGTAGTTCTCCTTTCCCGGCTTTGGTAGCGCGACCACCACGGCTTCCTTCCAAATCTTTGGGAAGCATGCCAATTCGAGGCACTTGTTCATAAAGCCAGGAATAAATCGGTGTCCAGAGTGATGGCAGCGTTGCAAATATCTGCTGTTAGACCATCTATTCCAGGAGCCTTCTTGGGGTTGAAACTTGATGCGGACCATATCAATTCTTCACTAGTGAAAGGCGGGTCGCATAGTTCACCTTGCGACCCTACATTTACTCTACTAGCTAGCTCTCTAATTTTTCTATGGTCCGCATTGTCGTTCTGTGTTTCATCCTCCGGATAGAAACTATCCGCTAGGATCCTGGCAGATTCTTTGCTCCCCACGTTTACACCGTCGCAGATTAAGGGAGTCTCCTCCTGCCTAACTTCTGTTCTACCAATCACTCTGTATATCCCATCCCACATGGACTCCTTTTCCTGCTTGCTGCAGAAGTTTTTCCAACTGGAGGTCTGGGCCCTTTCATCTCAGCTGATATTTTCTTTACATGTTATATATTGCTCGACGACCCATTCTCTTCGAACCAGCGCCGCATATGATATACCGTTTTCTTCAACGACTTCCTTTTTGACTCACTGAGCTCCTCAGTCCCCCAGGGCAGCTCTATTCTCTACTGCTCAATCTCGGCATGCTGCCTTCACAGGCATCAACTATTGATTTCGTGTAGTTTTATGTGGCTTTCCAGTATCTGTTTGCTGTCTCTTTAATTAATGTAGCGTTCAAATTTTATTTTGCCAGCTGAGCCAGTTTCGTATGAAACTCGCTCAGTTGCCTTCCTGGTGTTAAATGTTCTAGTTGTTCTTTTGATGTCTGTGCCGACAGCCTTGCCGAGTCTGAGCTCAAACAGAATGCCCTGTGATCCGAACCAGTAACGTTTCCAGAAAGTCTCCAGTTTTCGATTTTTCCGAGAAGGTCCGTCGAGCAAGTCGTTATATCGACGCAGCTGGAGAACCTTCTTCCACCTCTAATGGTGTCGAAGGTGGGCCCAGACCCTCGGTTTAAAATATGCAGCTCCAACTCATCAAGTGTGTCCGCCATTTCGATCCCTCTGCCATCAGATTCTCGGCTTCCCCACCACGTATTCCAGGAATTTACGTCTCCGCCCAGTATCACGCTGCTCGTTCGCAAACCTTCAAGAGCTTTCTTAATTATGGCCAGGTATGGCTCGATGGGTTTGTCACACTCCAGGTAGATCGACACCACCCCTATCTCCCAGGCTCCAGTTCTCAACTTGGCGACAGCTATGTTCTCCGTGGTGAGATCCGGATACTGGGAGACGTCGATGGTGTCGTCGAACAGAACAATCGCTGCCTTAACCACTTTTTCACTAGGCTGCTTTGTGTTACATTGTACAATTTTCGTACCTGGATAGTGCCGCATCTTACCAATATTACCGATGTACGGTTCCTGGACCATAGCAAAGGTGGTCTTGCTTTTTGCCGCATGCATAATTAGTTCGGCAGTTGCTAATTCGCTTCTTTGAAGGTTTGCTTGAACAACGCGATAACTTTGATTGCCGGTTTGGTTCATGGTTACTCCTGGGACCACTTTAGCAATATGCTATAGATGACCTTGCTAGGGCATCCCATCTTCTCCTAACCGGGCACTCTGCACTGAACGCGTTGTGGTCACTTCTGTCTTGTTTGCCTTTCCTGCAATTCACGCATGATGGTAGTTCACCCGAGATCCATTCGGTGCACTCCGTCTTTAGATGCGGGCCTCCACAGTGACTACACGCGTCAGCTGTTTCGGTGCAGAGTTTTTTAGTGTGCCCGTAGCCCAAGCATTTGGTGCACTGGATCAATGGAGATTGGTCCGCCACTCGCACTCGTTGCAGGTCAACGTGTATGAGCTCTTTTTCTATCATTCTTCCCCACACCTGTGGCGACACTCTCAGAACTACGTGGGAAGTGAGTGGGTTTCTCGTCTTTTTCCTATATTTCACCTCCATCCTTTGCTCTTCGTCAACCAACCCCTCTAACATCTGCTTGTTCTGATGTTCTATAGCCCTGATAATGTCGCCATCCGTGTTGTAACTCATCACGTCTTTTAGTATTACCATCGGATCTTTGTTTTTTATTTCTTCTACCGTTAATTGGGATCCTTCTTTGCTTATTCTTTCCTGAATCTTTTTTACTTCTTCTCGAGTGCTACATCCTATAATTATTCTTCGATCTCTGGCCTTCCTCACTTTATCAATTTTAAATCCTTCTTCCCTTGCGTTTACTACCTTCCTGATTTTTTCTAGTACTTGGTCTCCAGTATCTTTTTCATCTTGTGACGAAATGGCGATTGAGTGAGTTGCAACATATCCTGATGGTATTCCACTGCTCTTCCTGGCGGCTACTTGCGTATGTTGTCTTTTCCTCCCTATTTCCTTGTTCTTTAGTATATTTCTCAAGTTTTCCATCTCCTTCTTATTTTCCTCGAGCATTTTGCTATGTTGCTCTATCTTTTTATTAGGCTATCTTCTGCTTCTTTCCTACTTTCATCTTGTCTCTCCGATCTCTCCCCACCATTCTCTGTTCATCCTGTTTTTGTTCCTGCTCCCATTTTTCTTTCTATCTCTGCCTCCTTAACTAATTGATACAATCTATCTATATTTGTGTAACCTCAAGCAATGTCGGTTTTAAATTTCTTGAGTTACTTAGGTGCAATTTGCCTTGTGCAGACATGCCCTCCTTCAGTTACTCTGTCTGCATATTTTCTCTTTGCTTTTTCGTGGGTTCTCTAGTTTTCAGTTGACGGTCTACTTGTGGAAGGAGCCGTCGCCTGCTTTAATGCGAGCTGCTAGGGTAACTTCAATTCCTTTCCTTGAGATCCTGGTTCCGAATCCTTTGCCCGTCTCCCATTCTCCAATACTTCTTCTTACACTTCTGGGTTTCATTTCTTGGAGATGGACCTGCCATCTCCTCCATTTGGAGAACGTCTCTCCTTGTCACTTTCTTGCCCCTTTTGGCAGGGGTTCGGTTCCAAGCATTGTCAGGGAAAGCGTCACATATAATAAAATAAAATAATAAAAATTTATAAAAGTAAAGTAAAATAAAAATAAAATAAAATATGAAATATGTCCTAAACTAACGGTGTAGGAAATGTCCAGACCACCGTGACACAGCTATGTGTGCAGTCAAATTGACTAAAAAATCAACAATAAATTTTAAAATAAATTTTTAACTCTATGTAGAGTTCCTCACTGTTTTATACCTTAGAAGGTTGTCCTCTAGTATTTCGAATGAAATAGCAAGTCTTACTTATCTGAGAGAATACATAAGTCACACAGTTGTCTCTATGTAGAGTACCTTTTTTTTGTCAGATAGAAAGTCAAATATATATTCTATCTTATTCCGAAAATCCAGCAGAAATCGATGCAGTACATAAAAGTTATAGCGGTTATAATATTTTACAAAATGGCTAACCAAAATGGCCGCCAAGTCACTAATATTATCAGATGGTACGATAGATGACCTTAGGCAATCACGTATATCGAAAACCGCATCGAAATCCACAAGACTTTCGGAGATACGTCTGTTTAAAATTTTCAATATGGCGACCAAAATGGCGACCAAAATTTAAATTGTTAATAACTTGGTCAGTTTTTGTCGCAGAGTTTCGCGGTTTTGGTTGCCACAGAAAGCACTCTCTGGACCTTATATTTTGGTCTTGTAGGAGGCTTCACTTAGCAAATTTTTGTAGAGCGTATTTTCGTATTTTAAAGAGAGACTATAATGTGGCAATAATAAAGCCCAAAACCACAACTCGCTACGACCCCTAGAACACGAGTTATTTCGGTTTTAAACTTTTTAAAATGGCCGCCGGTCCAGAACACAAAAGGTTATTTTGGGCGTCTCTTAACCGATTTCACCCGTCTTTGGGCTCATTTGAAAGGTCTCGGTGTCAAGAATATAACTGAATAAATTATTTGGCGTTTAAAGCCTCTTTTAAATAAATTTTTAACAAAAATAGTATAATTTTTTAAAAAAATTTTGATTTTTTCAGCCAAATTTAGTTTTAAAAATCTACAAAAATTTCGAGATGTTGAATTCTATATAAGTTATGTGTCTATATATTTTTTAACTTTTTAACACTTAATAAAAGGTAACATATGTAAAACTAAATAATTTAAAAAATCCTAACTAAAAAACTACTTATCAGAAAAATCTAAATTTTATATATACATTAAATACAGTCCTCTTAACACTATTTTGTTATAAAACTAAAATTTCACTTTCCTTTTGAGAAATTAAATTAACAAATATTTTTAAAACTTAAAAGTTCAATATTTCTTTAGCCATAACTTATTGTAATTCCAAAATTTCTCCCGCGCCTCTCTGCGTTTACTGACGGAATGCGACTTCAGAAGCAGCCGCGATTCTGCTTCACAGAACACGCGCCCACGTGGTACTTGTTTTGCAATTTTCTCCGAAAGTATAATACATACAAGTCTCAAATTTTCCATTTGTAGGGACCACTAATAGCTTTAAAGCCGAACTATAAAAGCTAGGGTCTTCGATTTAGTTTTGATTTATTTAACTGTCAAATTTTGCAAAAATTTTAAACACCAATAACTCTTGAACCACTTAACTTATGAAAGTTCCGAAAATTGTTCCAGGCTCCTCTCTGCATTTGCTACTAGAATACGACTTCAAAAGTAGCCGCACGACACTGCGTCACAAAACACGTGCCCACGTGGCACTTGTTTTTTTGCGTTTTTCTCCGAAACTATCACACAGAAAAATCTCAAATTTCGCACATGTATAGAAGTCAATAATACCTTCTAAACCACACTTTAAAAAGTTAGGGTAAAAGCGTTAGATTGCACAGCGTTTCGCTTCAAAGATTTTTCACATTTAGAAAATCACTTTTTTTTCCAATAACTCCTGAACCACAATTCCGATTTTCTATCACTTTTCACTTTATTGAACCTCGAGTCGAGACGCGTCGTTTGGTATATCGCGCACCAAAATCGGACGCAAAAACCTATTTTAATTTTTTAGCGTGCGGCAACTCAAAACGTGGCGTTCGGGACGGCTGTTGACACCGGACTGGGTTAGGTTAGGTTAGGTTAGGTTAGGTTAGGTTAGGTTAGGTTAGGTTAGGTTAGGTTAGGTTAGGTTAGGTTAGGTTAAGTTAGGTTAGGTTAGGTTTTTTTTTTTTTTTTGTTCTGGTTCCTGACATGTGGAGATCAGGGACTTTGTTCATCATTAGGTGTTTCTCTTTTCACCACTTATGCTCTTTCTGTTATCTTTATTATTTTAATACTACATATTTATTCTATTTACATTAATAACATTTACTTTATCATTACATTACTTTCTTATTACTATTTGTTTTTGTGGGACTGTTTACATTGTATAATAACATATATTATGTTACAGTACCCTTTTTCTTTTTCTATTTATTTTTATTTACTATTCTATTAGCTATTTGTTTACAATATCTTATGAACTTATATCTACTGTGCTTATTTTTTATAATTTCATTTATATTTTCTTTTTACACTTTATTTCTAACTCTATTTCTATATCGCTTCTTTGTCTACTAAATATGGGACATTCCGTTATGATATGTATTATATCCTCATTTTTTGTTGCATCACAGGCACATGCAGGGCTCTCTTTACACTTAAATCTATACAGATAATCGGAGAAGCCCCCATGGCCTGTCATGACTTGGACCGTCATAGGATCATGTCTATTTTCATAATTATGTTATATGCCTGTATAGCATCTGGGAAGAACACTTTTGTTGTACTTGCTGTTTCCCCTTCCTTATAGCGCCGGTTCCATTCGTCAAGCGACTCCAAACGGATCTGTCGCTTGACGTATGAAACCGGACACTTGTCATAGTCCGGTTTCTTTTTACTTTTTGTGGCTGCTTCCTTGGCTAGCTGGTCTGCTCTCTCATTTCCCTTCAATCCTGCGTGAGCTTTAACCCAAAACATATTTAGCGTTTTGCCTTGTTTATTTATTTTTACAATGTTGTTTCTAGCTTCCACCGCTGGGGATGGAGGAGACGTCTTGAACAACTTGTTTCGAGGCAGACCTCGAATCACTATAGATGTTGCAGCTTTGAGTTGGATTTTTGCATATCTCGTTGCTTCAAGTATGGCAACTCTGCCTTAGACAGTGCAGTAATTTTCCAACTTTAATTTCCGGGTATTCATTTCCGCGGCGCCATTCCAAATAGATAGCGCCGCGCCAACTCCCTCTATTTACTGCCATCTGTAAATATTTTGAGCCATTGTTGTTATTTTGGTCAATTGTGCACCGTCTTCCAGGCATGTGAACTTCAGCCCGACCTGTTCCGCGGGATGTGTGGTCTTCGTATATTCTATTTTATTTTCTACATCTCGATCACCCACTACTCGCTGGAGAGCCTTTCTTTATTTCATAAGTAAGGCTGCTTCCCAGATCCTTATATCAAAGGCAGCCCAGCGAGTAGTAGGCCGAGTGCAGAATGCTGTTCTATATGATTTTATAATCTTGTATAAATCCGCGTTGTGTCATGTCGAGTTGTCTTTTAATTTTCTGCTTATTGGTTGCTGGTACCCAAGCACTAGCCGCACATCACGATCGGTTCCACAACCGCTAAGTATATGGTCCTAATAATCTCCGGGTTCAGGCCCAGTGGATTTTGCAGCTCTCGACAACTGTCGATACAAGTTCTGTACCTTGCGGCACACATTCTTTATATGTGTGTCGAAGGCAAGTCTGTCATCGATTGTAAGGCCGAGTATCTTGATTTGTTTGGAGAGGTTGATGCTTTCCCCACCCATCTCCAGAAGTGGTGAGTCATACTTTAACTTATTTGTGATAACCATTGCTTTGGTTTTGTGTGGTGCAAACTTTAGCTTGTTTTTGGCTCCCCACTTCTGGACATGCGAGGTCACATTTGCCTGCTCCTGCACCTGTTTGCCGTATCCCAGAGAAAATCAGGACCATCGTCCCGCGAAAGCCTGGCAGTGGACCCTATTTTACCCAATTGCTTTAACAGTGGGTCTAGCAGTAAGTTCCAAAATATTGGACCCCTGAGGCCTTGCACACACCTTTTGTGGTCTTTCTGACACTTCTGCCCCAGCATATCTCAAACACTTCTCTGTCACTGAGATAGCTGTCTATAAGAAGTCTTATGTTTACTGGGCATCCCGTCTCCGCAAGTGCATCGTATCGCCGGCCACCAGGCGTTATCGAAACTCCCTCTATGTCTAAAGATATGAGCAGAATAGGCTTTTTATCCTTAGCTTAGTTTTTATCAG
Source organism: Parnassius orleans (assembly GCA_029286625.1). Classification (NCBI taxonomy): domain Eukaryota; kingdom Metazoa; phylum Arthropoda; class Insecta; order Lepidoptera; family Papilionidae; genus Parnassius; species Parnassius orleans. The sequence goes on from JAGSMP010002806.1 coordinate 16,967, forward strand.
CTGCATCATATCATAGAGGGAGTCCTCGGTACTGCGCTGTGGCATGAACCCGTATTGTTCCCGGCTTATCGTCGGTACGATGTGCCACTTGACCCTTCGAACCACCATCTTTTCAAAGACCTTGCCCAGTACAGGTAATAGCCCAATCGGCCTGTAGGATTTAGGGTGTGTGTAATTTTCCTTGCCTGGCTTCCGTAACGCTACTATTATTGCCTTTTTCCAGGTTAGGTTAGGTTAGGTTAGGTTAGGTTAGGTTAGGTTAGGTTAGGTTAGATTAGGTTAGGTTAGGTTAGGTTAGGTTAGGTTAGGTTAGGTTAGGTTAGATTAGGTTAGGTTAGGTTAGAGTTAGGTTAGGTTAGGTTAGGTTAGGTTAGGTTAGGTTAGGTTAGGTTAGGTTAGGTTAGGTTAGGTTAGGTTTTTTTTTTTTTTTTTCTTGTGTGCACCGCTAAGGTGTCCTCCAACACAGGTCGGAGACTTTCCTCAACTATGTACGGGCTTCGACGACTTTTTTCTGCCCTTGTTCTGTTGGATGGTGGGAAGATCGTAAGTATCTTTACAATTTCCTGTGTTGTGTCAACATCAGTTCCAAAAAAAAAGTATTGTTATTTCAAATCTTTATACAAGCATTTTTCAGTTTTATTTTCTTCAGACATATTTTGTTGAATAAAACTAAATAATAAAAGTATAACAAAAATGGTATAACTTACAGCAGTGTCAATTAACATTTTTATATTCGATTTATTGACCTAAGGCAAGCTCAAAAAATCAATGACGGTAGAGAGGCTTAGACTTTGATGATCTCGGGTTTGGGGTTGAATCAGATAAAAAAATACACAAGACGGGAATGGAACAGTGTGTTATGAGAAAGCTTATGTTGGCTAGGTAACCTAGAATTTAAAGAAATGTTAAGGAGTCCTCTTAAACGAAACACGTGAATTGTCTGCAAAATGTACTAAGACACCAGAAATTTACAAAAGTAAGGTCGATAGTTTTGGGTGTCAGATGTATAAATTAAACAGACTAACTTTATTCACACTCTGATTTAATCTGCCAACTTTACATTGATGCGTCTTATTCAACTACTTCTTCCCGACTGACTGCCTTCACTTCTGCCTGTCTCACCCGGCTTAGTCAGTCTTTAGTCGGCTCAGTCTTTAAAAGCAATCAATTGAGCAACTAATAAACAATAATAT
>JAGSMP010002807.1:0-40663 GCA_029286625.1 Parnassius orleans
AAAAAATATTATTGTTATTTCAAATCTTTATACAAGCATTTTTCAGTTTTATTTTCTTCAGACATATTTTGTTGAATAAAACTAAATAATAAAAGTATAACAAAAATTGGTATAACTTACAGCAGTGTCAATTAACATTTTTATATTCGATTTATTCGACTAAGGCAAGCTCAATAAATCAATGGCGGTAGAAAGGCTTAGAGACTTTGATGATCTCGGGTTTGGAGTTGAATCAGATAAAAAAATACACCAGACGGGAATGAAACAGTGTGTGAGAAAGCTTATGTTGGCTAGGTAACCTAGAATTTAAAGAAATGTTAAGGAGTCCTCTTAAACGAAACACGTGAATTGTCTGCAAAATGTACTAAGACACCAGAAATTTACAAAAGTAAGGTCGATAGTTTTGGGTGTCAGATGTATAAATTAAACAGACTAACTTTATTCACACTCTGATTTAATCTGCCAACTTTACATTGATGCGTCTTATTCAACTACTTCTTCCCGACTGACTGCCTTCACTTCTGCCTGTCTCACCCGGCTTAGTCAGTCTTTAGTCGGCTCAGTCTTTAAAAGCAATCAATTGAGCAACTAATAAACAATAATATTTTAATGGTTTTGCAATATAAACTTCATATTTAATAATAATTCTTAATATCTACAGGATTCTATATAATCATAATAATATAAATAATCATAAACCTTACAGCTCGGCCATCCTACCTAAAGCGAGACCCTTCGCTTTGAGATCAAGAAAAAAAAACGTAAACAAAAAATTATATATGTTATAAACAAAATAACTTACAAATAAATCTGTTATATAAATAATTATACACTATGTTTATTTATGACGTGATTGTGAACATTAATAATATTATCACATGGATTTTTTTGCCATAAATACCAAGTACATACATATATCTATATATATAAATCGTTTCATTTTAACATGGTTTTATGTTCTATTAAAATAACAATTTCTTTCATAAGTAATGCATCTGTAAAGAAAATGTACATGTATACCTAAATCATTACATTTTAGTAGTATGATGTTGCCATTAATTTGTTTTATGTAAAGGAATACTGCTTAATTAAATGTAAATATAATTTACAGCAACTCTATATATATATTATATTATAAGCAACTAAATGTCATCCCGCCTAACCAGCATTAACTGAGCAATCAAGTATCTAATCACTGTCATCAACGCTATTACTAGATTCATCAGACTCTAATTCTCTACAAAACGACATCCAAGGCTGAACCTTATCAATAGATACAACTGCTTCATACCTTCTACCATTTTTGCGAGTTATTGGTGTATCTTCTACCACGAACCTATCATTGGGAAGGACCTTTAGTATACGATAAGGGCCTTGGTACTTAACAGAAAGTTTTTGAGATTTTCCGTCGTGCGGAACCTGCCTTGCTAAGCGTACTAAATCCCCTTCTTGGTGGTTTCCTATGCTTATTAAAATTGGCTGCATCTTTAACTTGTTGCCGTTTTATTTTTTTTCTAGCCTGTTGTCTGACTTCTGCCAATTCCTCAACGGGAGTCCTATTTAGGGTGTCATTGATTACCGTACTAAGTATGCCTTCCGCTCTACTAATTATGTTGAATCCAAATAGTAGCTCAGAAGGGCTCTTTTGGGTAGTTTTATGTCGAGCTGTGTTCATACCAACCTGTATGTCAGCGATGTGGTTGTCCCATGACTTGTCGTCGCCGCCGTGACTGGCTGTCGATAGAGCATCTAAAATCGTTCTATTAAACCTTTCTACTTGCTCGTTTGCCCGAGGCGTTGCAACGGCATTTACAATATGTTTGATCCCGTAAGAGGTCGTAAAATCTTGAAATACCTTACTGGTGAAACTCGTACCTTTATCTGTAATGAGACGAGTAGGGACACCAAAATAACTTACATGGTCTTTTAGCACTCGCACGGTCGTGTTAGATTTGGTGTTCCTAACCGGGGTTATATTAACGAATTTTGTAAACCCGTCAACTAGGACCAACAGATAACAATTGCCTTTCTTACTTTTAACAAACGGTCCCAAATGGTCTGCGTGGACTGTATGGAACGGCACACTCACCTTTTCGATTTGGTGGAGCTCTCCTTCTCGTTTACCACCTGGAGCTTTGTGCTACGCGCACTCAAGGCAGGAGGTAACATACTTCTGGACGAAACGCCGCATTTTTGCGAACCAATAATGGCCTCGGATCCGCTGTAAGGTTCTTTCAAAACCACAATGGCCAACGTCGTCGTGGTTCATTTTTAAAATTTGCCAGCGCACACTTTTGGGTACCAACCATTTTATCTCGTCATCGTCACCTACCACGCGGTAAACACGACCGTTCTTCAGTCTGTAGTTTTTATGTATGTCCGCTACCTCCGCCGATGAAGGGTCAGAAAGAATGCTTTTGATTTTATTTACCTCGTCATCTGCAGTTTGTACCGTCGCAATCCAGTCCTGTTCAATTTGCTGTATTTGTAAAACGTCTAGTACATGTGTATTACCTGAAGAAGAGTTCACTGGGTTTCTGCTCAGGGCATCCGCGTGTGCCATGCGAGCACCAGACCGGTACTCGATTGTACAATCGTACTCCTGAAGCTGGACCCACCACCTAGCTATGCGAGCTATCAAGTCACGTTTCGTTAGAGTGGACCTGAGTGCATTGCAATCGGTCAAGATCTTAAATGGTATTCCCACCAGATAAACCCTAAATCGATTGAGCGATGCAATAACCGCCAAAGTTTCAAGCTCGTACGAATGAAACTTGCGTTCGTCAGCAGTAGTTTTCCTGCTGAAGTAGGAAACTGGTTGCATCGCGCCATTACAGTTACACTGCGGTAAAATACCTGCTAGGCCTTCTTTGCAAACATTTAAACCAGTTTGCAATAACAAGTGTCGTTAGATTCTAATAGAACGAATAAGACCGTTAACTTTTCGTCACCATGCAGATGAAACGGTAGGTGGGTAGAATGAATTTGTTGTTTTAAGTTAATTACTTGTAATATCCTTTCAAATAACGTGAAATGTAAAACTGAGGATTGAGTCCAGGTTGCCCTGTACTGTAAAATGTGCAACTCGGAATCGCGATCTAATTTGTAAAAATGTAAAGCAGTGCGATTTACCTACCATCTAGGGTTTTTAAAAAATAGTTTCGAATAAGTAGGTACGGTACACCTACACGTGAGTAGCGAACAGGTGAGCCTCTCGACAAATGGACTAGAGCTTCATAATTAATGCTGCTGTGTTTCATATGGTGAGTGTAGAGAACCGGAGACCCTTTTTACTGGAAAAGAGGCATTCCATCTTAGTCCTCACGGCTGACAACGTATTTGCATTTTGATTAGCAAACGAGGATAGACGTAATGATTTCTTATATTTACGCGAACACTACACTTTAAAGCACCCGAAACGTCGGGAATTAATAAAATAAGTTAATTAAACGCGATATAATCCGTAAAAGTAGTTTAATTCAGAGGATAGATGTAGATGTCTATGGGCCACAGCAACCACTTACTATCAGGTGAACTGCGTTTATTTTTTATATAGTGCTCGCTTGTCACCCTTATGGGTGACAAGCGAGAACTATATAAAAAAATAACTTCCTTGCTTGCCTCAGGAGGCCTGTGCCCAGCAGTGGGACGTATATAGGCTGTAACTTTACTACTTTTATTTTATTTTAGACTTTTTAATGTCCCGACACACTCTTATGAACTAAATTTCATATGTTAGCTAATTTAAACATATAAATTATATATATATATATATATATATATATATATATATATATATATATATATATATATATATATATATATATATATATATTTTGTAATCCTTTCAACTTTCTTTTGATACCCTACTCGATAGGTTTGGTTAATTTTTTTTTATTAACGTATTACTATTTTGCGCCAAAATCCGCCATTTTGTTTATTTTTTTCAAACAGCTATCTAAGAACACTTGCGTTTTTAAGACAAATAAAACGATACCTTAATTGGAAGATACGAGGTAATAAAGAAATTTACAAACATACAAGATACGCGCGAAAAACATAACCCTTCCTGGGCAGTCGGGTAATAATAATAAAACATATATAAATTAGAAACTCCTATACATACATATGGATATTACATACTGTATTTATATATTTTATTTACGTAAATTTAAGATAAAGATTTCGGTTTAATTAGGTTTTCTGTACTATCGTAGCTCAGAGTAAGTAACCATTTTGTTATGGCTCTTTTAGCTTCCACCATTGATTTTTCTTTTGTATCGCTATACTTAAGGGCGGAGTTGTACACTTGAGTTCTCACGAATTGCCCAAAACGTTTAGTTATATAAGAATAAATCAAATGTTGAATACCTATACGGCTTTCTTAACATTACTTTTATAAACGAACGTTGCGCACTCTCAACTCTGATCAGGAAAGTTTTTACTGCACTTCCCCAGCAAGTAATACAGTAAGTTATAAACGACTGGCATAACGCATAATACCTAGATCTTAGAGTATTTAAGCCTGTCACGTAGATGCTTTACAACACTGATAACCTTCCTGACTCGAGCTGAAAGAGCTATTATGTGTTTTTCAAATGTCAGTTCATCCACGAGGACACCGAGATATTTGATGACATCGGATCTACTCAAGGTCTCACAGACACACGATTTGCTTCTGCAAGAAGGCTCATGAATCTTAACCACTGTTTGTTGTACTGGCGCAGTGACTACTGTCTTATGAAAGCATAGGTACACAGTCTTCTTGGTATTTAGGGTCAAGAGATTATTTTATAGCCAACTAGAGACCTGTGTTAGACCTCTTTCAGCACTGTACAAAGCATCTTTCCATGTCAACATGGAACGAAGGCTCAAGCCTTGAAATACGATAGCAGTATCATCGGCGTAACATATCGTTTCGTCGTTTTCCATGGGTAGGTCATGTATATCATTGATAAAGACAGTGAATAACGTGGGACCAAGTATGCTGCCCTGCGGTACACCAAAAGGTACACAGCCTGACCAATCCTCACACACTGTTTCCGGTCCGTGAGATAGCTCTGAAACCAATCACCGGCTATACCTCCAACACCCATATTGTTTAATATTGTTAAAGTATTGGAATTGAGACAGTGTCGAAAGCCTTGGCTAAGTCTAAGAAAACGCCAACACAGCTCTGTTTAGAGTCAAGTATTAATGATATCGTAGATATTAAAAGGGATACAGCATCTTCAGTACTTTGACCTTTTCTAAAACCGAATTGTCTTGGCTAGATCAACTGTCGGAATTCCAAATATCCGATTAACTCTTTGTTTACAAGCTTCTCAATTAGCTTTGAAAAGGCGCCTAATAGCGAGATAGGCCTATAATTTTCTACAGCTACCTTTGCACCACATCCCTTATAAATAGGACAAACAGATGCAAGCTTCCGGTCATATGGAAAAACTCCACTTTCTAGCCTTAGGCAATGGGGCCACACTTTCTAGGCAATGGGGCCACAGTTGAAGTATAGCCTGTTCAGTATAAAAATAATCATTGAAATCGGTTCACAATCGGAGATAATATCGCGTACTACACATGAAAAAAAAGCAGTCGAATTGAAAACCTCCTACATTGTTAGTACCTTAGAGTATACGTAAGTATAGCTTGCTTATGTATGCTCTAAGGTTAGTACATTGTACTTGAATAAAAAAGTAACTTTTTTTACGTAGTCACGGAAGAAAGCGCATTCGAAGTCGTCCATCATCCGACCGCTAGTCGCTTCGAAGACAAGACTATATATCTTTCTTCCACAAATAGCATTTCAAATACGAAATTACAGCTGCTCTTAAACTATTTAATATTTTTTTAAATACCTATAATAAAAGTCTAGAGTTAATTTTTGTTTTCATGTGAAATTCGAGACCGTGTATTGGGGTTCAGTTTAATTCTACTGCTGGCATAAGCTTGAATAAGCAAATTCTCCAATACCATTAGTAGATCATAAACACTGACCGCCCACGACCACATCAAGTGGCAGGGAAGTAGTATTTCATATAAAAGCAACCCAATTGTACGTCAGTCTCCAACAGGACCCACGACCCGGGAATATAAATTTAAATCTGCACTATCACTGAACGCAGTGACGACCTGGTAAGACATGCAGGAAGTCAATGGATGCAGGTGACTCAGGACCGTGCTTTGTGGTATTCCTTGGGGGCCTGTGTTCAGAAGTGGACTTATGAAGGGCTGTAATGAATGAATTAATGAAAATCTATACATACAAATAAAAATGAAGTGTTTGTTTGTAATATTGAAATAACTGGATTCTATGAAGCTCGGGTGGTTGTCTTCATGCTATTGGGACATAAACAATCATTTTTAATTTTTTGTCTTTCTATCTGTCTGTCTGTCTGTCTGTCTGTCCGGGCTAATCTTTGGAATGGCTGAACCGATTGTGATGAAACTTTACGAACAGGTAAAGAGCAACATCAGGATCTAGGCTATATTTTATCCAATAAACTTAAAGATTATAATTTTTTTTTGAAAAATTGATTAAATAAAGGGTCTCAGAACTAAATAACGCCACATTAATAGATCCTATCCAGGCGAAACCGGAGCGATTTGCTAGTATAAAATATATTGCTAACCTATATCTTCGTTTTACCTACGTCCTAATACCTACGTCTGCTCTACAAACAAATTAATAAAATTAACGTAACACCTAAAATTCGTCAAAGCGCATACCCAAAAGGAATAACTCTCATTGTATATAGATACTTTAAACAAAATTATTCAAAAAATAAAAAGTTAGAAACAAAATTTATTCATAGTCACAAAACAATGCAGCACAATAAATTCACGCAATAAAGACAAAGAAAAATAAAATAATTTTTAAAGGAGGAGGCAAACGTTTACGCGGCACTCCTGATTTTAAGTGACTACCGCCGCCCTCATGAACAACTGCATTACCAGGGGAATTGAAGGTGCGTTGCCGGCCTTTTAAAAAGGAGTAGGCTCTTTTTTAGAAGGTTCCTAAGTCATATCGGCACAGAATAAATAATAGTATCGGTCCGGTAAAATCGCTGGTGGTAGTCGATTCCACAAAAAGTCGAGCCACGAATCCGTCATAGTTATCCATGTGACGAAACACGAAAGCAGATATCCTCCCTGACGTAATAATTAATTTTTAAAATTTTAATACCACTACCATGTTTCAGGAGAGGGGTTTTATGTTCAGGTTACAAAACGCAATCAATTTATATTTTGACACTGGCTTAAAATAACAACTTAACTAATAACACAGAAAAAAAATTAGAAAAGAATACAAATATCAAAATTTTCATGTTTTGTCGATAGTTTTTTTTTTAATTTATTTTTTATAACAACGTTCCGTAGTTGTTTCGCTGCCGCGATATTTTTGCAACAATTCGCTGCCGCAGCCGGCACGCGAATGCGTCGTCGGATCAATGAGTGGCGAAACACGTGTTTCATGCGGCCAATGTACTAGGATTTCAAAAGCAGATGAAGTCAGATTTCGTAATATTCCATGTGTGCTATACCTGTGTGCATCGTCGCATACAGTGACAAAATAGGTGGGAGAGGAGCACTACCGTCCGATTTATAGTTTTAACCAGGGAATCATGATTTGTAAATCTATCGATCTAGGGTGGATGCCCCGCCCCTATTACCAGCCTTTTAGTGCCAATTTCAACTTTAAAAATTCGTATTAAGAGCACAATATTTTCAAAATCTTGTTTTAATCGATAGGTTATTTAATCAAAAAAGTAATAAACATTCATTTTCAATTATATTATTACAAGAACAATTTCAAAACGACGATAAACAAAAAAAGGTGTAATGGCTTAAATTCCAGCCACCCTGTGCCGAATGCCGTCCTTTTGTGTACCAGCCTAGCATTCTTATACCCTTCGAGTCTTTTGTAGGTACCTTATTGTAGGTAAGTTTTAGATGCATAGTAATAAATTCGTAACAACTTCTAATTTTAAATCATGCGTGTCACGAGCATGCAATATAAAACGATAATTATTTTGTTTTAATGTTTTATTACGTACACTTACCGAAGTGATTTTATATGAGAATTACTATAAACTCATTGGCAAGTTTACATCTGCTATTTTTTTTTTATAGAATATGGGCGACAAACGAGCACATAGTACAATTGATGGTAGGTGGATGCAGTGGCACATAGACATCTACATCTATCTCCGATTAAGAATCAAAATGCAGATGTGCTCTCCCCAGAGGACTAAGATGGAATCAGTAAAAAATGTCACCATACGAAACAGTGACATAAAGCTCGTATTTTGCGCTGGTATTCTGTGAAAGCGTAGTCTTTCCCCAGTCGAGCCGACCCATTCGTGCTACAACCATGTGTTTTGTAAAAGACAAATAGTTTTCTGAAGTATGAATTTTGACCTTAATTTATGCACTGTATATAACAACGTATTGAACAGCGTTGGGCAGCATTGGGCAGCGTTCGGGAGATTACGACAAATCTTCCCGTCAGGTAAGATTTGTCGTATCTTACCGGACGGGAATCAAAACATGAAAACAAGATTGTACAACCAGTGCGTGTTGCCAGTGATGACTTATGGATCTGAGACGTGGTCCTTCACCTATTGAATATGAAACATAATATGCAAGGTTGCCGTAAGCGTGTCAATTTTACCCGTGTCTTTAATGACCTCTAAATTTTTAAAGATAAAATTTTAGACAACGACGTTCACAAAAACGATTAGATCAAATCATGTAATGTGGTTAAGTTTTTTATTTCGTTTATGTTCTATTCCTTAGTATCCTAGACCACGCGGCCCCACAGCTAGGCAAAACTAAATTATTATAGACCTGACTTCTTTGCGGAATCGTTTACCACCGGTGATTTTTTTCAGACCGATACGACTTAGGGAGATTCAAGAAACGCGCTTACTCCTTTTTAAAACCGGCAGCCTACCTGCAATTGCCCTGGTGTGGTGTTGCAATTGTTCATGGGCGGCGGTCGACACTTACCATCAGGTGAGCCACATGCGCGTTTCCCCCTCTCCTATAAAAAATATGGTGGAAGTGGAGATTAAACGGATAGCAATTGCTGGTAGCGTTGGTTCTAAGGTTTTGAGAATTTTCTAAATAAAATCCTAACTAAAACAATTGAAATAATATGGTAATATAATTTATTATGCTACAATGACTAATGTTCGACACAACACGGTCAGTTAAAACGCGTGTAAGCCAAAATGATTTACCCACTCACTGGCTTCAAATTTCAATTTAAGATTTCTCGGTCACGGTCAGTTTTTGGATGTACGTCAGTTCAACTGATCGCTTTAACTGACCGTGCGCCCGAAGAAACACGTGGGTTCCCGTCAGTTAAAAATTTCTACTAAAGATTTCACACTCACGGTCAGTTTTTGGATGTACTTCAGTTCAACTGATCACTTTAACTGACCATGTGTGTCGGTCATAAAACATTCCGTAACGGCACTTGCCCCTAGTAATTTTCAACCGACTTCAAAAAGGAAGAGGTATTGAAGTCGACTGTATGTGTTACCTCATAACTTCTTTCCCGTTGAACCGATTTGGATGATTCTTTTTTTATTTGAAAGCTAGTGCTTCTTAAGTGGTCCCATATAAATTTGATCATGGTCTGAGCAGTAGTTTTTGAGTTATCCTTAATAATTTATATTGAAGTCGGTTTTACAAAATTTTTAATTTTACCACTTGTTTAGGATCAATAATTTAAAATTAAAAATTTTGTACAACCGACTTCTTTATGAATTATTAAGAATAACTCAAATGACCAGAACGATCAGGTTTATGGGACCATGGTAACGCCAGCTTTCAAATAAAGAATCATCAAATCATCCTGAGAAAAAGTTATGAGGTAACACACATAAAAAAAAAAAACATTCAGACGAATTGAGTACCGTCTCATGTTTGAAGTCGGTAGAAAAATATGGGCGCCTGACGCCCGATGAAACATTCAAAAGCAAACTTGTTACCCAAACCCTCCACATGTACTAGGATATCATAAGGCGAGAGACTTGTATGTGCATATAAATATGTGCATTCTATTGTATGTGTGTGGAAAGGTGTATGTTACCAACACTGACCTATATGTATATATAGAGGTCAGTGGTTACCAACCATAGATTCATTGTAAACTGACGTTTACCAACTCTGTTTTCAAACTTTTAGAAATGTAACCAAAAAAAAAATATTCCAGGATACTTTTGCATTCTTACATTAATACATTTTTATTATAATAGATCGGGGAAAAGTTTCTTCGTATTTTATTTGTAAATTGAAGAAAAATCTCCTGTTTGTATCTGGCTGGTTTTAATATCAATACAAATATATAGGACATTAAGAAAAATAAAAATAAAAAGTAAAAACACTTTCCCGCCATTTATCAATTGTTTTTATGTCCGCCAAAATGAGTGAATCTAACGAAGAAATTCGATACATTCTTTTTTCTGAAGTTTTATACCAAAAAAGGGAAAAATGCGACTCAAGTCGCGAAAAAATTTGTGACGTTTATGAACCTAATGTAGTGTCAGTAAGAGTAACACAAAGTTGGTTCAAGCGTTTTCAGTCCGGGAATTTTGATGTCAAAAATGCATCTCGCTCTGCTCGCCCTCATACGGATAAAGTCGATGTTATTTTTGAAAAAGTGGAGCAAGATCGGCATATTAGTAGTTACAACATAGCCGAGAAATTGAGGATTAACCACAAAAATGTTTTAAATCATTTGAATAAGCCTGGCTATATAAAAAAGCTCGATATCTGGGTACCACCCGAGCTCACTGAAAGAAACTTAATGAATCGTGTATTCATTTGCGATTCTCTATTGAAACGTAGTGACACCGAACCATATTTGAAAGGATTGATCACTGGTGATAAAAAGTGGATCAACTAGACAAGAAAATGCGTAAAAATCATGGTCAAAGGGTAGTAAAGCTCCACAGACTATAGCGAAACCTGGATTAACACGCAATAAGGTGATGCTTTATGTATGGTGGGATTGGAAGGGCATCCTTTTATGAGCTTTGACAGGTAAAACCATCAATTTGGATCTCTACTGCCAACAACTAATGAGACTCAAGCAAGAAATTGAAAAAAACGGCCGGAATTGATCAACAGAAAAGGAGTGGTCTTTCATCATAATAACGCCAGACGAAACACATATTTGGCCATTTAGCAAGAATTTGAGATAGCTTGGTTAGGAAGTGTTAATGCATCCACCATATAGTCCTGACCTTGCACCCACAGATATTTACCTGTTTCGGTCTCTTCAGATTTCTTTGGGTAGTGTTAGGTTAACATCAAGAGAGGACTGTCAACACTACTTGTCTCATTTTTTTATCAAAAATTCCAAGATATCTACAGCAACGAGATTATGTCCCTACCTACAAGGTGGCAACAAGTTATCGAACAAAATGGCACACATATATATATATATATATATATATGTAGGCGCGTCTATAAAATACTGGCCAGATCCAGAGAAGGTTTTACTCTAGCAAAGCGCCGTGTCTGTGGTAACGTAGCAACCGTTGTTGTTATATAGGATTTTTGAAATTAACGTCATCGGAAAAGCGTACCATATATTTGCGGCGAATTGCTAACGATCTGTTCATTATATTTTCTGGTACTTTATGTTGTAACGCACGCATATTTGCGCCATCCATCATGAGTGCATCTGGGATGATCCTCTTACGCCTATTATAATTAAATGTAATATAAAATACGAAGAAACTTTTTCCCCGGTCTTTACGTACACATCAACACGGTTAGGGGTATTTTAACAATACATGAATTCCAAAGAGTAACTATGTTAATATTTTCTTAAGACACATAGGTATTATAAGAGATAACTTTATTTTATAATCTACAATTTTTTCATATAAAAATTTACTTTAAATGAGATTTCAGATTTCTAGGCAGAGAAAAAAAACGCAAGTGTGAAAATTGTACATCATGAAAGTTTAATTTTTAAATTTAAAAATAAAGTAATAAAAACCTTTTAAGAGCGGCTATTAATTAAGAGCTGATAATCAGTAAAAGCACCCATGATATTCATAACACATCTGCCTCGGTTGGATATGATCAAAATAAGGTTGTCAATATCCTGTCGAGGAATAGAAAGAAACTCTCCGCCCTGCCCTCAGCTGTCTTCCTGACAAGTCAACAAGTGTTTTTTTATTCGTCCTAAAAACCCTAGTCAATCTACCTACAACATCGAATAGTCCTTTGCTCGCCGGATAATTAAGAAGAATAAACATCGCCGGTTTTCACCCAGGTCCTACTGAGAAGCATAAAAAGTCGTTCTTCTGTAACCAGATTTTCAGGAAAATCCCTGAGGCTCTTCTTTGGAGCATATCCCAAGCATGACTCAATAGGATTTAAAAATACAACAAATTTAACTTTGCCTACTTCGATAGGTAGCTAAAACACGTGTTTCATGCAATGAAAATACTAGAACATCATAAACGGTCTTCCGTTTATGATGTTCTAGTACATTCATTGTAAAGTAAAAGTTAAATTGCGCTAATAAATAATGTTCATTTGTGGCGTCGTACTGGTCGTACTAACAGGAGAACAGGGTGGCGAGAATGCATGTGTGCGATGTTGAAATTTTTGATATGGTTACAATAATATCCAAGAAGATTTGTTAACTTCAGGGCAATGGGTACCCCTATAGTACTCAAGCACCTAAGGTTCAATTCCCATGGTCCTTGTTATTTGTGGACATTGTTATTTGTAACTTACTAATCGCAATTTTAAGTGCTGATTAACCACGTGATCGACGAGAAAAGAAAAAGTCGTAAGGAAACCTGTAAGTTCAAAAATTAAAAAAAAATAACTTGTAAAGTCTGTCAATTAGCACTAAGCCATACCTTCATTCCTTCGCCTTTTTGGAATTAAAAGGGGCCTGTACCTAGCATTGGAACGGCGACTTTAAGGCTTTCATCCATGGCTCCATACAAATTCTTAGTTTTACGCGTATGGTACGTCGTCTTGCTTTTTCTATTCTTTCTTAATTCTTGGGAAAAACTTATATCAAAGCTTATGTATAATTTGTACATTACGAACGGAACGGAACTTTGATTAGCCATAGTTTCTTTAAAGAAAGCTATAATTGACTATTGTATATTATATCCCTCCTTAAATTTGGTTTTTAAAAGCTTAGCTCCAAATGTTTCTTGACAAGCTCTAAATTCATATATTTTTTCTTTTTCAAAAATATGCGTCTAAACATTTTCTAGCTAATTATTTGCTCTTGAAATGATTGCCCATCACACGCAAAATTTGATTCGTTAGCAATTTGATGCCTAGTTGGTTTTTCACTACTCCATCTCCATTTATGTCCGTTGTTCATTCCTTTTACAAAAATAAATGTTTTAATTATAATTTGCATATATGTTTAATAACTTAAATAATTAAAAAAAAGTTATGTAAAGAGTTCCACCAAAATGCGCTAATACATTAAATAAGTGGGAAATCTGTAATACATAAGAAAATAAAAATACTTACGGTATTCCTACACTGCGGTGCTGAGGTACCCCACGTCATTCGTGGACACTTTCAGCGCAACTGTCGACGCTAGTCCGATTAATTAGTAGTGGACGATACTAAACTAAAATACACGGAAGCTCAAATATGTAAGTATAGCATAAGCAGAATTATTTAAGAAACAAACCTTTCAAACAAACCTTTTTGCTTCAGCACCCCATGTAGGGTTGTTGTTTAGGACATCAGAAATCAGTGAAAACTACATTGCGCAATAATTGGACTGGAATGGTGCATACGTGTGAGAAAGACATCGACAGCATGTCTAATTATCCGATTTAATTATTTTATTTTTATTTTTCTTTACTAAAAATAAAATTGAATTGTCTATGTGTAATATTGAAATAACTGGCTTCTATTAAAATCAGGGGGTTATTTGCTTGCTATTAAGACATAAATAAACATTTTTTAATGTTTTGTCTTTCTGGCTGTCTGTCTGTCTGTCCAGGCTAATCTTCGGAATTGTTTTTTTTTTTTAAAATAAATGATTTTTAATAATCGCCAGTGTGCAATAAAACTAGGCTACCTACTAAAAATAATTAACAATACATATTTTTATGTTGACTCACTGCAAATTAAACTTCTAATTTGCCTCGACGCAAAAACAGAAGATAATCTTTTTAGAAAACCCTCCAAAAGCACGCTTTGATCATGGGCTTTGAAGTTCCTAGTGAGAATAGTAAAAGTATTGTATTGTCATCGGTTCTCTCATCTCTCATCCTCTGCAAAATTTCAAATTAATAAAACGTCTAAAAGTAGGGCACAACTAAAATATAAAGTGCCACTACATTCATACATATGTACAATTTACATACTAACATGCATAATAAAATTGAAAAATGGAAAAAAAATGCTTAGGTCATTCCTCGGGGAAGGTCTATGTTCAGCAGTAGATTTGTGAAGAGTTGTAATGATGATGATGATGCAATACAGGTGAAGCTAAAATAAGAAATCTTGTTAAAAATCGTAATAAAAAGCAAAGGACGAGAATTTTGTCCGATTGATCCATTCATAATTTAGTCTTGGTCTTGGTGTGTATATTTTTTCTAATAGTAAAGAAAAGCTGTGGATTGAATCCGGGTTGCTCCTGTACTGTAAAATTTGCGCTTATCCCGGAATCGCGATCTAATTTGTAAAAATGTAAGGCAGTGCGATTTACCTACCATCTAAGGTTTTAAAAAAAATTATTCTAATAAGTAAGTACACTAACTACACGTGAGTAGCGAACACGTCAGCCTCTCGACAAATGGACTAGAGCTTCATACTTAATGCTGCTGTGTTTCGTATGGTGAGTGTAGAGGATCGGAGACCCTTTTTACTGGAAAAGATGCATTCTATCTTAAACCTCACGGCTGACAACGCATCTGCATTTTAATTTGCAAACGAAGATAGATTTAGATGTCTATGGGCCACAGCAACCACTTACCATCAGGTGGACTGTGTGCTCGTTTGTCATCCTTATTCTGTAAAAACAAAATGGGGAAGTACATAATTGTAAATAGTTCATATTATCACAGTCAATTCCTGGACACTGGCATATGCTAGTATATCATAATGTATTTAATCATAATATATATTTATATGTGGTAGAGCCATGCTGCAGCTATATAAATATAATAGTATAGTTATAGCACGGATGGGTCAGCTCGACCGGGGAAAGACCACGCCCTCACAGAATATCAGCATAAAATAGCAACTTAATGCTGCTGTGTTTCGTATAGTAAGTGTAGAGAACCGGAGACCCTTTTTACTGGAAAAGAGGCATTCCATCTTAGTGCTCACGGTTGACAACGCATCTGCATTTTGATTAGCAAACGAGGATAGATGTAGATGTCTATGGGCCACAGCAACCACTTACTATCAGGTGAACTGCGTGCTCGCTTGTCACCCTTATAATATATATAAAAAAAAATCAGACATAAATATCTTCTATTTTTGACATTTCATTTCTTCTGGCTGAGTTATAAAAAGTCACGATATGCAGAAAATAGTTCTAAACATCACACCTGCCTTTTGAATTTGTTTGAAATATTTTTATTCTATTTCTGAACAACAACATCAGTTCCAAAAAAAATATTATTGTTATTTCAAATCTTTATACAAGCATTTTTCAGTTTTATTTTCTTCAGACATATTTTGTTGAATAAAACTAAATAATAAAAGTATAACAAAAATTGGTATAACTTACAGCAGTGTCAATTAACATTTTTATATTCGATTTATTCGACTAAGGCAAGCTCAATAAATCAATGGCGGTAGAAAGGCTTAGAGACTTTGATGATCTCGGGTTTGGAGTTGAATCAGATAAAAAATACACAGACAGGAATGAAACAGTGTGTGAGAAGCTTATGTTGGCTAGGTAACCTAGAATTTAAAAAATGTTAAAGTCCTCTTAAACGAAACACGTCAATTGTCTGCAAAATGTACTAAGACACCAGAAATTTACAAAAGTAAGGTCGATAGTTTTGGGTGTCAGATGTATAAATTAAACAGACTAACTTTATTCACACTCTGATTTAATCTGCCAACTTTACATTGATGCGTCTTATTCAACTACTTCTTCCCGACTGACTGCCTTCACTTCTGCCTGTCTCACCCGGCGTCAGTCTTTAGTCGGCTCAGTCTTTAAAAGCAATCAATTGAGCAACTAATAAACAATAATATTTTAATGGTTTTGCAATATAAACTTCATATTTAATAATAATTCTTAATATCTACAGGATTCTATATAATCATAATAATATAAATAATCATAAACCTTAAAGCTCTGCCATCCTACCTAAAGCGAGACCCTTCGCTTTGAGATCAAGAAAAAAAAACGTAAACAAAAAATTATATATGTTATAAACAAAATAACTTACAAATAAATCTGTTATATAAATAATTATACACTATGTTTATTTATGACGTGATTGTAAACATTAATAATATTATCACATGGATTTTTGCTATAAATACCAAGTACATACATATATCTATCGCTAAATCGTTTCATTTTAACATGGTTTTATGTTCTATTAAAATAACAATTTCTTTCATAAGTAATGCATCTGTAAAGAAAATGTACATGTATACCTAAATCATTACATTTTAGTAGTATGATGTTGCCATTAATTTGTTTTATGTAAAGGAATACTGCTTAATTAAATATAAATATAATTTACAGCAACTCTATATATATATTATATTATAAGCAACTAAATGTCATCCCGCCTAACCAGCATTAACTGAGCAATCAAGTATCTAATCACTGTCATCAACGCTATTACTAGATTCATCAGACTCTAATTCTCTACAAAACGACATCCAAGGCTGAACCTTATCAATAGATACAACTGCTTCATACCTTCTACCATTTTTGCGAGTTATTGGTGTATCTTCTACCACGAACCTATCATTGGAAGGACCTTTAGTATACGATAAGGGCTTGGTACTAACAGAAAGTTTTGAGATTTTCCGTCGTGCAACCTGCCTTGCTAAGCGTACTAAATCCCTTCTTGGTGGTTTCCTATGCTTATTAAAATTGGCTGCATCTTTAACTTGTTGCCGTTTTATTTTTCTAGCCTGTTGTCTGACTTCTGCCAATTCCTCAACAGGTCCTATTTAGGGTGTCATTGATTACCGTACTAAGTATGCCTTCCGCTCTACTAATTATGTTGAATCAAATAGTAGCTCAAGAGGCTCTTTGGGTAGTTTATGTCGAGCTGTGTTCATACCAACCTGTATGTCAGCGATGTGGTTGTCCCATGACTTGTCGCCGCCGTGACTGGCTGTCGATAGAGCATCTAAAATCGTTCTATTAAACCTTTCTACTTGCTCGTTTGCCCGAGGCGTTGCAACAGCATTTACAATATGTTTGATCCCGTAAGAGGTCGTAAAATCTTGAAATACCTTACTGGTGAAACTCGTACCTTTATCTGTAATGAGACGAGTAGGGACACCAAAATAACTTATGGTCTTTTAGCACTCCACGGTCGTGTTGTGTTATTTGGTGTTCCTAACGGGGTTATATTAACAATTTTGTAAACCCGTCAACTAGGACCAACAGATAACAATTGCCTTTCTTACTTTTAACAAACGGTCCCAAATGGTCTGCGTGGACTGTATGGAACAGCACACTCACCTTTTCGATTTGGTGGAGCTCTCCTTCTCGTTTACCACCTGGAGCTTTGTGCTACGCGCACTCAAGGGTAACATACTTCTGGACGAAACGCCGCATTTTGCGAACCAATAATGGCCTCGGATCCGCTGTAAGGTTCTTTCAAAACCACAATGGCCAACGTCGTCGTGGTTCATTTTAAATTTGGCGCAGGGTACCAACCATTTTATCTCGTCATCGTCACCTACCACGCGTAAACACGACCGTTCTTCAGTCTGTAGTTTTGTATGTATGTACCTCCGCCGATGAAGGGTCAGAAAGAATGCTTTTGATTTTATTTACCTCGTCATCTGCAGTTTGTACCGTCGCAATCCAGTCCTGTTCAATTTGCTGTATTTGTAAAACGTCTAGTACATGTGTATTACCTGAAGAAGAGTTCACTGGGTTTCTGCTCAGGGCATCCGCGTGTGCCATGCGAGCACCAGACCGGTACTCGATTGTACAATCGTACTCCTGAAGCTGGACCCACCACCTAGCTATGCGAGCTATCAAGTCACGTTTCGTTAGAGTGGACCTGAGTGCATTGCAATCGGTCAAGATCTTAAATGGTATTCCCACCAGATAAACCCTAAATCGATTGAGCGATGCAATAACCGCCAAAGTTTCAAGCTCGTACGAATGAAACTTGCGTTCGTCAGCAGTAGTTTTCCTGCTGAAGTAGGAAACTGGACGCATCGCGCCATTACAGTTACACTGCAGTAAAATACCTGCTAGGCCTTCTTTGCAAACATTTAAACCAGTTTGCAATAACAAGTGTCGTTAGATTCTAATAGAACGAATAAGACCGTTAACTTTTCGTCACCATGCGAATGAAACGGTAGGTGGGTAGAATGAATTTGTTGTTTTAAGTTAATTACTTGTAATATCCTTTCAAATAACGTGAAATGTAAAACTGATACCAGCTAATAGATTCACCAAATATTAAGTCAAAGTTATAATCGTCATTGATAGTTTATTCAACCCAACGCACATGCGAACATTACGTGGTTCGATTGTTCGGTGCGCTTGCACTAGACGGTTACAAGGTAATAATAAAAAAAAAATGACTTCGGCGCAGGTTATAATATGAAGAGGAGTAAGACAAAGAAAATTCACATAAATATAAGAAAAAGAGGCACACAACAAGAAAAAATTTAATCACAACCGCCAGAATTTTCAATATCACTGAATCACATGTAGATAATTACAAATTACTTACGTTTTTCCGAGCCGTGGACGTAGTAAGGGTAGTTTTCTAGAGCCTTATTTATCCCACTTCTGACCTTTTGGGTGTCAGATGTATAAATTAAACAGACTAACTTTATTCACACTCTGATTTAATCTGCCAACTTTACATTGATGCGTCTTATTCAACTACTTCTTCCCGACTGACTGCCTTCACTTCTGCCTGTCTCACCCGGCTTAGTCAGTCTTTAGTCGGCTCAGTCTTTAAAAGCAATCAATTGAGCAACTAATAAACAATAATATTTTAATGGTTTTGCAATATAAGCTTCATATTTAATAATAATTCTTAATATCTACAGAATTCTATATAATCATAATAATATAAATAATCATAAACCTTACAATATGTATATTCCTGAGCCGTATCTAGCAATATTCTAATATGTCACGAATCATTTCATTTCATTTCATTGAAATTAGGATGTTTTTTGATTTCAATAGCCTCGCGAATCATCCTTGGAAGGAATCTGTGTTCTTTAGCGAGGATGTGTGGTCTATCAAATCTAATGTAGTGACGGGAGCGATCCTGTACATGTTCACAGACTGTAGACTTCCCGGAGCGTCGATTCTTAACATCAGCTATGTGTTCTTTAACGCGGGATTTTATTGATCTTTTAGTTTGTCCTATATAAGAGAGACCACATTCACAATCAAGCTTGTACACTCCTGAATCTTGCAGAGGGACATTACACTTGACTGATGGTAAAAACTGACTAATCTTCTTCGGCGGCTTGAAGTATGTTTTAATGGAAGCACGCTCCAGGATGTAGCCAATCTTGTCATTAACACCTCTGACATATGGCAGTACAGCAGGCACTCGCTCGACTGTGGCCGGCTTCACTCGTTCACTGTGACGTAGACGCGGGAAACGAAGCTTATTGTCGTGCAAAACTTGCTTGACGTGTTGGAGCTCGGCGGCCAGGTGTTTACTGTCACAGATCCCTCGTGCTCTCTGTAACCGTGGTTAACTATGACATTGGGACGTCAAATACCTCAGTCCCCCCCGTGACCATGGGTGCTGTAAAGTACTCGAAACGTCGGGAATATAAAATAACTTAATATACGCGATAAAATCCGTAAAACTAGTTTTATTTAAATACTGCTATTTTACGTTGGTATTCTGTGAGAGCGTGGTCCTACCCCGGTCGAGCCGACCCATTCGTGCTACAACTATACTACTAATATAGCTGCAGCTTGGCTCTACCACGTATTTGCGTAAAATTTCTATAAAATAAAATAAAATGAATAAATTTACGTAATTTAACTGATTTTTGCTGATGTAAACATCTATCTCATAATTAAACTTTTTTCCCTTGGTTTGTAATTTGCTCATAGGAGGGATATTCATAGTTGCCAAGTTTAGCAAGCGATTTGGCAATACCAACGTGAAATAGCCGCTTAATGCTGCTATGTTTCATATAGTGAGTGTAAAGAACCGGAAACCCTTACCGAATATAAAAACCGAATATAAAAAAGAATGTTTGTTTTTAAATATTTCGCAGAACACGTGAATTGCCTCCAGAATGTACTAGGTCATCATAAATTGACAAAAGTAAGGTCGATTTATATTCTTATATGAGCCGTGTCTGGCAGTATCTATTATGTTGTGCAAGGTGTTAATAATGATTTTTTTTCCATTCAATCCACAGTTATTTATTTTTATTTTATATAATTTTTTACAACCACTCTGAAAACCAGTTAGATAATTTCTTTCGCTTTTTGATGTCCTAGTACCGTGGTCACTCAAACAAGTGCGCTAGTTGGTCCAAAACAGTTTTTCTCATCGGCTCTGTTTGTTCTGTGGAATCAACTGTAGATTAAATATTTTGTTATAATAATTTTACCTATATCATATCAATATATATAGTAATTTTTAATTAATGAGATGGAGTGACGACCTGATGAAACACGGAAACAGTCGATGGATGCAGCTCAGGACCGTACTCTGTGGCAGGAAATCTATGGGTGAGGCCTATATTCCGCTGTGGACTCGCGATGGGTTGCAGTAGTAGCACAGAATAAATAATAGTACTACGTAGTAGTAGTAGTAATCATTACAAATACTCATTTCGGTGGATTGGTGGATTTATATATACGGCTAACCCTGATACAGGAGAAATACTAATAATTTTGAAGCTGTATAGAGATTTCTAAAAGTATATGTAGCTTATATAATAAAATTGAACATGTTTAAGACTGATATAAGGAAAGGATTGCTGAAAGCCAGCATTCTTGAACTGATCTAAATAATAATAACTTTGCCATAATATGACGTAAGATATTCGACTAAGCTCTGGCGCCGATTAGTACATAAAACTGTAGATATATTGTATTAATTTAATGTATACCGTGGGTTGACATCATATGATATATGATATGAGCAATTAATAACTAAGTACACAGTTTATTAATAAATAAAACTTAGGTAGAAAGAGGACAATGTTGTGACATCTAACATGTAAAGGTTAAAAGTTATTAATAAAACCCGACTGCGTAAAAAGTTTACTGAAAAGAAAAACGTTTTATAACCTATGTCACTTCTACAATTAAGACGATTCTAACGACACTCCAATATTTACATTTAGCAAGCCATTTGCACAGAGCATGCCAAAAAATAAACATACATAAACAGGGCAGTCGGGTAAAAAAGACGTCGTTTAAAGGGAACCAGCGTTAAATAATACCACAAAAAAATATTGTAGAGAATAGTTGAGATTTAAGATTTAATCTTATATTTCTGTTATATTAGATCGCGATTCTCGGGTTAAGCGCAAATTTTACAGTACAGGAGCAACCTGGATTCGATCCACAGCTTTCTCCTTACTCTGTGGCTTTACTATACTTTTAGAAAAAATACACACAAGACCAAGACTAAATACTAAATGCCTCAGTGTGTCTAAATTTTCGTCCCTTGCTTTTATGAAGATTTTAACACAATTGTGTTTTAGCTTCACCTGTATTTATTATGCATCATCGTTGTCATCATCATTACACCCTTCACAAGTCCACTGCTGAACATAGACCTTCCCCAAGGAATGCCACTAAGCATTTTTTATTTCCATTTTTCAATTTTATTATGCATGTATGTATGTAAATTGTATGTATGAATGTAGTGGAATTTTATATTTTAGTTTATCCCTACTTTTAGAAGTTTTATTAATTTAAAATTTTGCAGCCCTAATAAGAACCGATGACAATACAATAATTTTAGTATTCTCACTAGGAACTTCAAAGCCCATGATCAAAGCGTGTTGTTGGAGGGTTTTCTAAAAAGATTATTCATCTTCTGTTTTTACGTCGAGGCTAATTAGAAGTTTTATATGCAGTGAGCTAACATAAAAATATGAATTGTTAATTACTCTTATGTAGGTAAATTTTTGGATAGTAACCTAGTTTTATTGCACACTGGCGATAATCAAAGACCATTTATTTTATCGATTTTCCGTTTTTTTTTTTAAATAAAAACATGTTAAGTTTTTGGAATGAAATATAGCTTAGATCCCTCCTGGCATTGCTCTTTAATAGTCCGCATAGATTCATCACAATCGCTTTAGCCATTCCGAAGATTAGCCTGGACAGACAGACAGACTCTAGTAAGCGTTAAAGCTGTTAAGACTTAAAAATGTTTATTTAAGTCTTAACAGCAAGCAGATAACCTCCTGAGTTTGATAGAAGCCAGTTATTTCAATATTACAGATAAACAATTCAATTTCATTTATATGTAAAGAAAAATAAAAATAATAATTAAATCAGTTATTAAAAATGTTGTCAATGTCTTTCTTTCTCACACGAATTCACCTCGCCAGTCCCTCCATCAGAACATACAGAATACAGACAATTATTGCGCAATGTAATTTTCACTGATTTCTGATATCCTGGTATATAACATAGAAGAGCACGTGAACGAAGGTTGCTTGAAGTTCCGTCTCAATGAGCCGATGTTCCCCGAGGGGAACTTACAAAAGTAGACCGTGAAATGGTTTTAACATCAATAAATTTTAACTTGTTCTTTCATATTTCGGCAATTATGGCATGGTAGCTGACGCCTAGGGCCGCTAGAACCAAATATTTCGCCCTACCCCTCTCCCTTTCATTTTCAAAGTATCTTAAAAATATAACCAGTCTTCTATAATCCAAATATTATTTAAAAAAAATGAATAAAACAATATAACCTTCACTTTTTCAGAATTTAAATGCTTAGTTGTTCGTGATATTTTTTAATCAAGACTGAATTTTTGGTGACCTCGTTAGTCTAGATAGTAAACGCGGTTGCTGACCATGACGTCCCGAGTTAGAATCTCGGGTCGGGCCAAAATCTGGATTTTTCTGTCAAGAAATTTTCAGTACAGACCGTAGACCGGAGTCCAGAAAGTTGGCGGTGTTTCATCCTCGTGCCTCGGAAAGCACGTAAAGTCATTGGTTCTGCCTCTGATCTCACTCCGTTCGTGTCAGTTTACCGTCCCACTGTTATGAACCGATGTAGTGAGTAATTGCTATTGTAATCAAAATGTAAAGTATATAAAAGTGATTTTTTCATATAATTTAGGCAGTCAAACTCTAACCTTTGTTTGGTACACAACTTATTTATAATATTCCGAAGTGTGATTAAATTAAATTAGAATACTCTATATCAAATTAGTTTTGCAGCAGTAAAATTGTCTTTTTTTTTAAAAAAGGACCCAAGGCGAACCATCCTAACACCCAGCACACTATGAGGTGAGGAATGAGAGAATAGACAGTGCACCTGTGCTTGTGCATCCACTTTTGCACCTTAATCTTGTCCTTATCCACTGTACCGTGACCGAAAATGTAGTCTCGAAATTATTTTTATCAAAATTATTCAGTATATCACCGTGTAGTCGCGGTGTAAAATAATATCCATTACACATTGTCCCGTGGGTGTCATAACAGGCGACAGGAGGAACTGAAACAAATGATGGGGACAGTATCATCCTAATAACAACTCTAAATAATCAAAAACTGCGGTTGCCAACTTGCTTGCAATGGCAACAACAAAATCTAATCTATGAAGGAGGCCTAGGTTCAAGTGGACATTTATTGACTGTTATAGTAATGATAATTACAGCTAATTTACGGATTTTAAGACTTTGCTGGCGTCATATAAAAATATAAGGTTTCTGGCTTTCATTGCAAAATGCTCAACGGGACATAACACCCTCGCCTCACCACTGAAGGATACATTCTGTGCTAAATATCGAATTTGTCAATAAAACAAAAATACAAATTATTCATCTAAATTTATTTTATCGCCTTCAAGTAGGCCCATCGCTTGCAATACAACATCTCCAACGCTTCACCCATCTTCCATACATTTTCATAGGCTATTTGCGGTGGCCTTTGCTCATTCAGCGAATTTTTATTATGCTTCTATCGACTCAAAACGTTTTCCTCAGTGGTAATTTTAACTTGAAATAAAAAAAAGTCAGACAGAGCCATATCAGGTGAATACGTGCTTGGTCGAGAACTTTTGTTGAATGTTTCGCTAAAACTCTTTCACTATAATGGCTGTGTGTGATGGTGCATTATCATGGTGCAGCATCCATGAGTTGTGTTGCCACAAATCTGGACGTTTTCGGCGGATACTCTCACAAACGCTTCATGACGCCTAAATAATATTCTTTATTCACTGTTTCTCCCTTTGGAAGGTTCAGGTGAACCACACCACGGTAGTCAAAAACTGTCAGCATCACCTTGATTTTGGAGCGACTGCCGCGGTTTTTGAGTTTCGGCTCGTTTTCGAGACGCCATTCTGAACTGTTGGCTTGTTTGCATGTCGTACTCATAAACCTATGTCTCGTCGCCAGTTATTATACGTTTCATAAAGGTCGGATCCGTAGAAGCTCGAAACCATGTCTTCAGCGACATGCTTTCGCTGCGCTCTTTGAACAAAATTGAGCTCTTTTGGAACTAGTCGAGCGGCGACGCGTTTCATGCCTAAAATGTCAATGAGAATGTTGTGGACGGACTTAAAAGATATGTTCACCTCACTAGCCAACTCTCTCAGACTCATACGTCGATTTTCGAGCACTAGCTTCTTGATTTTGTCGATGTTTTCTTTGGTCGTAGCGGTTGAAGGTCTACCAGAACGAGGCAAGTCTACTACTACTTCTCGGCCTTCTTTAAAAGCCTTATACCATTCATAAGCCCTTGTTTTCGATATACACGATTCGCCGTAGGTATTTCGCAACATTTTTAGTGATTCACCACATGAAATATCATTCGAAACACAAAATTTAAGGCACTCTTTGTTCAACAATATTTTCCATTGTAAAAATCGCCGATAACTCAAAACTATGACCAACAAAAGTGTAGTTTAAAACAAATTAAATGACAGATCCCGCTCAAACTTTGCGCTAAATCAGTACAGTGCTACCAACATGCAGTAAAAAAATTAGAACGACCTCTTTTACGCGGGTCTTTTTATTGACATATTCCCGATACTTTTTACACAGAGTTGTATTTATCTATAACGCTCGTTATATTTGCAATTAATATTAAACGCTAAGGTACAATTTCTTTTTACAACACGCATTATAAACACAAGTGATTACTCATTCGTCAAAGCCTAGGTTTTTTACCCTAGTTTGGTAACTACCTAATTTGGATTAAAATAAAATTTATTTACATTTAAAAAAAAAATATTACATCTGTCATTCTTTTTTCAGAGTTGTCATTGGAATAATTATAGCATTTTTCAATATAATAAATTAAAGGTCCAGGAATTGGGTACGAATCCATTCAACTCTCTCCGCCGTCTGATGTCCTAGTATGGTTGTCGTATCAGCACGTGTTCATTGAAAACTAAATTTAAAAAAACCTTTAAGACTGGTCCAATAAGGCTGCAAAGCTCTAGTGTAGGAAAAAATAAAGTAATTTTTATATTAATATTTTTCACGAAAGGCTCTTTATAATAAACCCATTGGACTGTAAGGATGGGCTCAGAGTTCGAATTCAATTTGGAAGCCAATATTATTTTCAAACTAATAAAGATCATATTATTTTATTTAGTGGGTTTATGCGAAGTAATTTTTACCAACTCTAATATAATGGATTTCCGCAAAGTAACGCCTGATTCCATTAAATATTATTTTCAAACGTTTTTTTTAGATTTGGACAAATTATCCTCGTGCCTTTGAAATTACATCCCTAACCTTACATCTGCTCGAGCACATTTTCTTTGTTTATGAACTGATTTAATGATTCTTCTTTTATTAAAATGGTTTTAACTTCAGCGATGGCCCCATATAAATTTGAATAAAAAATTACACCTTTCTCTTTTAATGTAACTATTTAGACGGTATTCTACTTTACCTTGAACTTGTGATATTCCCTAGTCCAATCAAAAGGGGAAAAAGTAAACTTTATAAAAGAAGTAAAACACCAGAGATTTAACGCAATAATTAAACCGACCGATGAAAACCGGCTTCAATAAATAAAAGATTAAATTATTTCACCGCACCGACTTCGGGCTATTATTTGAAATCCGTTATATTCTTTTAGATTTTAAAGTAGCTTTTTAAGTTTATTTTCAATATGTATTAAAACTTATAAAATAAATAAAAAATAAAAATCGTCTATTTCGACCACAAGGATCATAGATGTGAGTAATAATACAAATCTTAAAAGTAATATAAGTAAACTTAAAACTATTTACCTAATTAAAACTATATCTTAGACAGGCCCGATTAGTCAGCACGCGCACCATATGAAAATGGTTCAGGTGCTGACAATCAAACCTGTCAGAAAATGCTCTCAGGATGCCATTGGAACTGGCCCGCACCCTGCGCACCAGGGATGCGCATCGTTTACGCATGGTGGTGTAGATACAATCCACATGTGCATCCGCGAACATACGCACTACAGTAACGAGGCAGACCCAACAGCATCCTGAATGCATTATGGTATTGAACAAGCAGGGCATTGTACTGTTTCTGCGTGTAGTCCACCCACAGGCTGCTCGTGTAAAAGGAAGCGCAGTAAGCTCCAAAGAGCGTTACTTTTACAAGGACAGAACAACGAGCGAACCTGCGAGTGATCATGTTCGCTCTAACAGACCATACCCTGCGCTCTCTCTTTATATCAGCATCATTTTTCAGGTCAAAGGATACCATATGACCTAGGTACTTAAACTGAGACACCCTCCTTAACTGGGTACCGTATAACTTAATGGGTGGTACATATGAGGGCAAGGCTTTCCCTTTAGCTTGAAAGACCATGCATTCGCTTTTCTTAACGTTATAAATCAATCCGTGACTGCCATCAGTTTGTTCTGATCTGTTCATTCTGTTTGTGGTTTTGCCAAGCCACAAACAGAAGCACTCAGCAACACCATGTCGTCTGCGTAACTGATGTTGTTGAGGCATACTCCGTCAATATGACAACCAACATGAGTGGTGCTAAGCAATTCTATCAGTGCATTCACATAAAGGTTGAAGAGCTTAGGGGAAGTTAAGCCCCTTGTCGTTTGCCTCCAACCTATATGGTTGCGAATAGGTTTCGGACCATCGCACGACATTGATCTGGTTTCGATACAAAAATTTGAAGATCCTAGTAACTTTTTCGGGCAGTCGGGTATCTTTCAATTTCTGCCATAGGATATCGTAATTTACCAGATCGAACGCCTTGCTAAGGTCCAGAAAGCAGGCATATATAGGCGTTCGTCTAACCGAATAGTACTTCACAGTTTGCTTCAAATATAATATAATATGGCCGACTCTGTTGACAAACCTGGCCTGAAGCCAAAATGATTGTCGTATATGTTTATCAAGCTGGGCGTTAAGCAAACTATCAAGCACTTTCGCAACAACCGTGGCAAGTGAGATAGGCCTATAGTTGGACTTATCAGATATGTCCCCAGTTTTGTTCTTCACAATTGGCACCACCACAGTTTTCATCAGAGCCGCGGGCAAGTACGAATGCGCTATACATAAGTTATAAAACATAGCAAGTTCTTTAGGTAAGTGATTCACCGCTACACCGTTCGTGCCACTGCTATTATTTCGCCTGAAGTTGACAAATCGCCTGAATATAACCACACTAGGTATACCATGCGATTAATTAATCTGTATAACCTTCTATTTAGCTTCCGTCAGTATTTTTATCATTGAGTATATGGGTAATTTGTAAAAAAAACTGAACAAAATGCACATTTCCATGTCTCACAAAGAAGATTCGATGTCGCTTTTACAACCCTATATGCAGGTGCAAACTTTCAAACAGAAGGACGAAGTTTTAATTTTTTAAGTTAAGCGTCGTCAGAGTTCGCAGAACACGTGAACTGCCTGCAGAATGTACTAGGTCATCAGAAATTAACAAAAGTAAGGTCGATTTAAATTCCTATGATAATGTTCCACAATAAAAAAAATTATACCAACCAGCTTTGTTCAAATATCTTTTAGAACATGAATGAATGAATGAATGAAATATACTTTATTGTACACCAGATATGAGAGAAAAAAAAACATAACTTATTTAAAGGCAATTGGCGGCCTTATCGCTTAGAAGCGATCTCTATCAGGCAACTATTGCAGAGGATAAAGTGTGAGAAAGGGTAAGGGTGTACGTAGGTTGTTGGAAAATACACACGACATACATATATTTTTTTATATTCAATTGTAACATAGATACATGATTGTAAGCTGTTATTTAAAAAAAAGTCCCATTGAGTTTCGTGCTGGTTCTTCCCAGGACTGAGGTTTTTTTCCGATCCAGTGGTAAATTAAGAGAGTAACTTTCAATAAGTATTATTTATAATCTATGTTGAATAAAAAAATATTATGTTTCTGTTTCCGAGAATTTCTAGACAGAAAAGTAGTAATGTGCCGTGGTAGCTCAGGGGCTAAGCGTCCGCTGTAAACACAGTACGCGAACGACCCGGATTCGATGCCCGTCGGCACCAATGAAATTGTGAATTGCAATTTTAAGTGCTAATTTACCACGTGTTCTAAGTGAAAGAAAACATCGTAAGGAAACCTGCATGTCTGTGAAAAAAATTTTTTTCTAAGTCATGTGAAGTTTGCTAATACGCATTAGGGCAGCGCAGCGGAAATTTCCTTGCCCTAAAACCCTTTCAGAAATGAGAGGAGGCCTGTGCCCAGCATTGGGACGTATATAGGCTATAACTATCTTTAACTAACTAATTTTCGTATTCTAAGTTATTATTAGTTGGCCATTCCCAAATCGCTTGCCAAACGTGGCAACTATGATAATCCCTCCTATGAGCTAATATATAGAGAAGGACTATGTTTGGGGATGGACTTGTGATATGAAAAAAGCAACATTATCCTTGCATAACATAATAGATACTGCTTAAACTCAGCTCATATAGGAATGTAAATCGACCTTACTTTTGTCAGTTTCTGATGTCCTAGTACATTTATGAGGCAATTCACGTGTTCTGCGAAATATTTAAAATTCTCCTTCTTCTAACCGACTTCAAAAAGGAGGAGGTACTTAATTGGACTGTATGCTCTTTTTTTATGTGTGGTTCATAACTTTTTTCTAGCTGAACCGATTTCGATGATCTTTTTGTATTTGAAAGCTGGTGCTTCCTGTTTGATCAAAACAAAATATGTCTGAAGAAAATAAAACTGAAAATTGCTTGTAATAAAGATTTGAAATAACAATACTTTTTTTTTGGAACTGATATTGTTGTTCAGAAATAGAATAAAAATATTTCTAACAAATTCAAAAGGCGGGTGTGATGTTTAGAACTATTTTATGTATGTAGTGACTTTTTATAACTCAGCCAGAAATGTAAGGGACTTCTGATTTCTTTTTATTTTTTTATATTATAAGGGTGACAAGCGAGCACGCAGTTCACCTGATAGTAAGTGGTTGCTGTGGCCCATAGACATCTACATCTATCCTCGTTTGCTAATCAAAATGCAGATGCGTTGTCAGCCGTGAGGACTAAGATGGAATGTTTCTTTTCCAGTAAAAAGGGTCTCCGGTTCTCTTCACTCACCATACGAAATACAGCAGCATTAAGTTGCTATTTTATGCTGATATTCGAGTCGGTCGAGCCGACCCATTCGTGCTACAACTATACTATTATATTTATATAGCTGCAGCATGGCTCTACCACGTATAAATATATATTATGATTAAATTAAATACATTATGATATACTAGCATATGCCAGTGTCCAGGAATTAACTGTGATAATATGAGCTATTTACAATTATATACTTCCTCATTTTTTTACAGAATAAGGATGACAAAGCACACAGTCCACCTGATGGTAAGTGGTTGCTGTGGCTCATAGACATCTACATCTATCTTCGTTTGCGAATTTAAATGCAGATGCGCTGTCAGCCGTGAGGACTAAGATAGAATGCATCTTTTCCAGTAAAAAGGGTCTCCGATCCTCTACACTCACCATACGAAACACAGCAGCATTAATTATGAAGCTTTAGTCCATTTGTCGAGAGGCTCACGTGTTCGCTACTCACGTGTAGATGTACCTTCTTATTCGAAACTATTTTTTAAAAACCCTAGATGGTAGGTAAATCGCACTGCCTTACATTTTTACAAATTAGATCGCGATTCCGAGCTAAGCGCAAATTTTACAGTACAGGAGCAACCCGGATTCAATCCACAGCTTTTCTTTACTTTTAGGAAAAATATACACACCAAGACCATTATGAATTGCTCAGTCGGACTAAATTTTCGTCCCTTACTTTTTATTACGATTTTCAACACGATTTCTTATTTTAGCTTCACCTGTATTGCATTCTCATCATCATCGTCATCATTACAACTCTTCACAAGTCCACTACTGAACATAGACCTTCCCCAAGGAATGCCCTAAGCATTTTTTTTCATTTTTCAATTTTATAATGCATGTATGTATGTATGTATGTAAATTGTATGTATGAATGTAATGGAATTTTATATTTTAGTTTTGACCTACTTTTAGTCGTTTTATTAATTTGAAATTTTGCAGAGGATGAGAGATGAGAGAACCGATGACAATACAATAATTTTGTATTCTCACTAGGAACTTCAAAGCGCATGATCAAAGTGTGATGCTGGAGGGTTTTCTAAAAAGATTATCTTCTGTTTTTGCGTCGAGGTAAATTAGAAGTTTAATTTGCAGTGAGTCAACATAAAAATATGTATTATTAATTATTTTTAGTAGGTAGCCTAGTTTTATTGCACACTGGCGATTATTAAATAAGAATATTTATTTTATCAATTTTCTGTATTTGGTTTTTAAAAAAATCAAATTTTTCGGATAAAATATAGCTTAGACCCTCCTGGCATTGCTCTTTAATAGTTCGTAAGATTCATCACAATCGCTTTAGCTATTCCGAAGATTAGCCTGGTAAGACAGACAGACAGCCAGAAAGACAAAACATTTGAAAATGTTTATTTGTGTCTTAATAGCAAGCAAATAACCCCCTGAGTTCAATAGAAGCCAGTTATTTCAATATTACACATAGAGAATTCAATTTTATTTTTAGTAAAGCTGTCGATGTTTTTCTCACACGTATGCACCATTCCAGTCCAATCATTGCGCAATGTAGTTTTCACCGATTTCTGATGTCCTAAACAACAACCCTACATGGGGTGCTGAAGCACCCCAGAGAGGTTTGTTTCTTAAATAATTCTGCTTATGCTATACCTACATATTTGAGCTTTCGTGTATTTTAGTTTAGTATCGTCCACTACTAATTAATCGGACTAGCGTCGACAGTTGCGCTGAAAATGTCCACGAATGACGTGGGGTACCTCAGCACCCCAGTGTAGGAATACCGTAAGTATTTTTATTTTCTTATGTATTACAGTTTTCCCACTTATTTAATGTATTAGCGTATTTTGATGGAACTCTTTATATAACTTTTTTTTAATTAATTAAGTTATTAAAAATATATGAAAATTATAATTAAAACATTTATTTTTGTAAAAGGAATGAACGGAAAATGACGGACATAAATGGAGATGGAGTAGTAAAAAACCAACTAGACATCAAATTGCTAAAGAATCAAATTTTGCGTGTGATGGGCAATCATTTCAAGAGCAAATAATTAGCTGGAAAATGTTTAGACGCATATTTTTGAAAAAGAAAAAATATATGAATTTAAAGCTAGTCAAGAAACATTTGGAGCTAAGCTTTTAAAAACCAAATTTGAGGAGGGATATAATATATAATAGTCAATTATAGCTTTCCTTACAGATACTATGGCTAAGCAAAGTTCCGTTCCGTTCGTAATGTACAAAATAAGTTTTTGCCAAGAATTAAGAATAGAAAAAGCAAGACGACGTACCATACGCGTAAACTAAGAATTTGTATGGAGCCATTGATGAAAGCCTTAAAAGTCGCCGTTCCAATGCTGGGTACAGGCCCCTTTTAATTCCAAAAAGGCGAAGGAATGAAGGTATGGCTTAGTGCTAATTGACAGACTTTACAAGTTATTTATTTAAATTTTTGAACTTATAGGTTTCCTCACGAATTTTTCTTTTCTCGTCGATCACGTGGTTAATCAGCACTTAAAATTGCGATTAGTAAATTACAAATAACAATGTCCACAAATAACAAGGACCATGGGGATTGAACCTTAGGTGCTTGTGTACTTTGAAGTTTATAGGGGCACCCATTGCCCTGAAGTTAACAAATCTTGTTAGATATTATTGTAACCATATCAAAAATTTCAACATCGCACACATGCATTCTCGCCACCCTGTTCATTCCTGTTAGTACAACCAGTACGACGCCACAAATAAACATTATTATTTATTAGCGCAAAATGAATGTACTAGAATGTTTAACTCTGCACTAGGTAGATTCACCAATAAATAGAACACCTTGTTTGCTGTCGAATAACTCCTTTATTACATTGTCAACAATGCTTCACATTTTAATTATAATAGGTTAAATAATAAATCCAGTTAGTAAAAATAGAAACTAAAACTCGCTAAGTAATATACTTGAAAAAAAAAACTGACATTACATCTCTCTGTAACCATGACAACCTATCAATATAAACAGAATCAATTTTAGATTTTCGACATTCCGCCCACCAAAGAACTTGTTTTTCAGAATCAATGAAATTATAGAAAATTAAATAACTACAATTAAGCATATAAATGATAAAAGGCCGCCCACCGCGACATAACAACATTAGCAAAACTAGAATACAATTAAAATATAATTTTAAATAAGCAGAACAGATATACAAAACAGAAAAATGGAAGATTATTCACAATTACTATCGTCTCTCTGAGGCAAAAAACACAACCTATTACACGCCCGTTTGACTAAACCATTCTTGGTTCTTATAGTAACAACTCGAGTAACATTGTCCTTTCCTGTGTGTTTCTCAGCAATGGTACCAAGAAGCCATTTGGTTGGGGGTAGGTTTTGATCTCTTATGATGACAACATCACCAATTTCAGGATCCTTCTGATTTTTTGTCCATTTAAAGCGCTGATTTAGTGTCACTAAATATTCATTCGACCACCTCTTCCAGAAATCATGCATCATCTTCTGAATAAGCTTCCATCTATTTAGACCTGTTATATGATTCCTAGAATAATTTTCGTCAGGAATAGCAATCAAGGGTTCTCCAACAAGAAAATGTCCAGGTGTGAGCGGCATAGAATCATCTCGATTATCACTTAACTGACATAATGGCCGAGAATTTAGGCATGCCTCAATTCGAGTAAGTAAAGTGGAAAGCTCTTCATAAGTCAGAGTACTATCACCTATAACTCTTTTAAGATGTGACTTTGTTGCCCGGACGCCGGCTTCCCACAACCACAATATGAAATTCGGTGCTTGGAGCGGAATATAGTGCCATGTTGTCCCTTCATTGTTCAATATTTCTTTTACTTCCTTAGGAAAGGTGGATACAGCTTTATTTAATATTATTCTTAATTCTTTATCGGCACCAATAAAATTGGTGCCATTATCACTGTACAAATCCTTACAGTGCCCTCTTCTGGAAACAAATCTTCGAAAAGCTGCCATAAATCCCTCAGAAGATAAACTAGATACTGCTTCTAAATGTATCGCACGGGTGACCATACAAATAAAAATACAAATGTATCCTTTATATGATTTTGACCCTCGTCCTGGCCCGCATCTTAGTTTTATATATCCCGTAAAATCTACTCCTGCTGATTTAAACGCTCTTTCGGGTTTCATTCTCACTACAGGTAATTGACCCATAAGTGGATATTTCCTATGTTGAGAATACCTGATGCATGTTACACAATTTCTGTAGCATTTTTTAACATGTTCTCGTGCTCTCAGGATCCAAAACTTTGATCGTATATAATTAAGCATTGCTAGTGGACCCCCATGCAAAGTTTTTAAATGAGCATCTAGAATAATTAACTTCGCAATATGACTTGAGCCAGGCAATATTATAGGATGTTTCTTGTTGAAACTTTCTTGAGATTGCTCGGTACGAGCAGTTACTCTTAAAACGTCATTTTCGTCAAAATTTGGACAAAGTGTATAAAGTTTGCTGGATTTCTGTACTGTTCCGTGAGACTTTAACTGCTTACTATCTTCTTTGAAATGTAACTCTTGTGTTTCTCTTACACATATTTCCAAAATTTTATTAATCTCTTTTAACGTTATATTTTCCGGAATTTCTCTTATTTCCTTCGGTATCTTCCATAACACATCTCTTTTGCAATATGATAATACTCTCAATAATATCCATAAATTAGAAAATTTTGTCCATATGAATTCTTACTTTATTTGCACTATAGCAGTTAAAGTCTTAACAGACCTTTGCTCCTCATTAGTTACGAATTGAGTTATCTCAATTGCTCCATAGCGCTCTGTTTCACTCAACCATTCCGGTCCATGCCACCATAACTTATGCCCCTTTAACTCTTCAGCCGTAATACCACTGGAAGCACAATCGGCAGGATTGTGCTTCGAGTTGACGTGATTCCATTGATCTCGATCAAGCATAGTCAATATCTCGGAAACTCTATTGCTGACAAATGTCGTCCATCGACTTGGCTCGCCATGCAGCTACGCTAAAACTACCTTGGAATCAGACCAAGCATATAAATTTGTTTTAGGTATGTTTAAAACTTGCGACACTTCATGAATTAATTGAGTTGCTAAAAGTGCAGCGCATAACTCCATTCGAGGAATAGAAATTTCCTTTTCTATTGGCGCAACTCTAGTTCTAGCTGCTACCAAATGTACTTTTACACATCCTTGATTATTCGTAACCTTTATATAAACCGTAGCAGCAAATGCGGCTTGTGAAGCATCAGAAAATACGTGCAACTCAACCGAGTCACTACGATTAACTTGCAGCCATCTCGGGATGATTATGTTCTTTACATTAATCAGATCGCTTCGAAACGCAATCCATTCTTTCAACAGATTTGGTGTGATGTTATCATCCCATGACAGTCCTGATTTCCACAATTTCTGCATAAAAATTTTAGCTGTAATTATTACAGGTGCGATCTATCCTAATGGATCGTATAATCTCGCTATATCTGACAATACCTTCCTTTTTGTGATAGTTATGTCTAATTCGGATAACTGATACAAATATTCAAAATTATCAGAGTTCTTATTCCAACAAATACCCAATATTTTTACAACATTATTTTCTTTACAAATATATGATTGCTTTGTGGTGATATTGTTTAGTGACACGTTATTGGATCCCTTGCAAGATGCGTCGAAGACGCATCTCAACTTAGTGGTCTCTTTATCTTCCCTTATGACAGCATGATGTGGCAAATATATCGCTCTAGGATTGCTATCTGCCTTAGAAACCTTTACCATATGCCCTTGTTGAAGGTAGTCTTCTAATACCTTTTTATACTCGTTATCCAAAATCGGATTCTTTCTTAATTTCCTTTTTAGTAGTTTGAATCTTCGTAGTGCAATCTCTTTTATTTCACATTGTATATTTTCATTCTTAAATGGCAATCTCACAATAAAACGTCCTTCGTCATCTCTCGTTGTAGTTTTTTGAAAAATCTCTTCACACTTTCTCTCGTCTTTTGTTACCTTCCTTTCAATGCCTTCTGGACCTCTTTGCATTTCCCAGAATTTTGTTAAAATATCATCTTCATTTACATGCAAATGTAAATTGATAATTCTAGGATTTGACTCATTACCCTTATGAACTCGACCTGATAATATCCAACCCAATCGCTTGTTTTGTGCGATTAGACCACGATCGAATGAATGTTTCTTTAAACCTTCTAATATGATCTCACTCAGAATATCAAAACCTAAGATAATATCAACTCGGTTCGGTTCTCCAAAATTCGGATATGCCAGTGGTAAATTCTCTAGTTCTGGCCAGTCCGTGATAATAGTTGTGTTGTTCGGGAGAAATGACGTCAGCGTGCTCAATACAAAGGCGTTGACTGGTGTTGAGAATGAATTATAACGTGATTCCAATGTGAATGAAACCATACTCTGTGCTCGTGTTTTCCCATCACCTATTCCTGATACAACACCATTAACTGCAGTACGTTTGAGGCCCAAGGCTTGCACAGTCGCTTCGTTAACAAATGACGCCTCGGAACCTTGATCGATCAGCGCACGTACTACTTGAGTATAGCCATTGCTTGATTTGATATTGATTACAGCTTTAGCCAGTAACACATCTCTCTGTATCTCCTGCGCATAATTTACCGAAATCTTAGTCTCTTCCTCTTTAGTAACTTCCTTTTGATCCCTTAACTCGTTGGGTATTGTTTCGAGTAGTCGGTTAATATGCAATAAGGAATGATGCCTTTTACCACAACGTCGACAGCAAGTTGATTGACGACAAAACTTGACATGATGATTCGGTGCTAAACAATTGAAACACAGTTGTACAAACTCGGTTCTTTCTTTAGGAGACTGATTATTAAACTGTATACACTGAAATAACATATGCATTCCAGAACACATAGTGCAGGCTATTTTCGTATATTATTTGCAGCTCCATGTTTATCAACCGTAGAACGAAATGCCTTTTGTTTTACTACTTGTTTAATTGGGTTAATCATCTCTAAGGTCCTAAACCGTGTTTCTAGAAACTTGGTTAAATCTAGCCAAGTGGGTGATGTCTCAGGTATACATTGACTAATATGTACTTCCCACTGCTTACGAGACTCTTGATCAAGTTTTGATACAACTATAAAATTAATGATAATATCCCAATTCTCAATTTTTATTCCCAAATTACTCAGTGATTTCAGGCATGCATTGGTAGTCTTTAAGAGATATTTTAAATCTACCGCAGAGTCGGGGACTACGAGTTTTTGAGCAAAAAGTTTTTTCATAATTTCATAAGTATTATATCTTAAATTATTGTATCTTTTTGTCAATAGATTCCACGCTTCTGTGTAATTACTCTCTGTAGTAGATAGATTTTTTAAAAGGTTGGCTGGCTCACCTGACAGACTGCTTTTTAAGTAGTGTAGTTTTTGCACAGGACTCAAATTTGAATTTTCGTGAATAAGAGACACAAACATGTCAAAGAAGACTTGCCAGTCATCGTAACCACCTGAAAACGACGGTAAATTAATTCTTGGTAATCTTACTTCACAAGATGTTGCTAAAGCTGATTGAGAGGGAGCATTAATTTGCTTGGACGTTGTCGGTTGAATTTGCTGTAAATCTTGCTTCAGTTTAACCTTATAATCGAAATAAACTTCCTCAAATTTGTCGAAGATTTCTTCCTTAAAATAAGATAATTGTTTTTTGTCTTCTGACGCCACAACTGACACTATTTGTGAGTGTTGTTCAAAGAAAACCGAATACAATTTTTCTAATTGTTCCAGTCTTGCTTCGATATAAAATTGCGTAATTTTATCTTTAGGTGACTTTTTATAGTTCCGAAAAGCTTTCTCTAAATGTTCTAATTGATCCTCTTGGTTGATAACCTTAGATTCTATTTTGTCAACAATTGAAAAAATTCTAATTTAATATTCAAAGTCAGATACTACGTCCAATGTCAATGTCATATATTTTATACTCTTGATTATATACCCTTTGGTCTCAATGATGAAAATTATGTACCTAAGTCCAGAATCAATGCAAATTTTCTAAGTCCTTTTTTAAACGTGAATTAAATTAATACATAATGCACTTCATTGATAGATCCGCTACAAATATCTAAAGTCCCGGGTTTCGGCACCAATATGTTTAACTCTGCACTAGGTAGATTCACCAATAAATAGAACACCTTGTTTGCTGTAGAATAACTCCTTTATTACATTGTCAACAATGCTTCACATTTTAATTATAATAGGTTAAATAATAAATCCAGTTAGTAAAAATAGAAACTAAAACTCGCTAAGTAATATACTTGAAAAAAAAACTGACATTAGATCTCTCTGTAACCATGACAACCTATCAACATAAACAGAATCAATTTTAGATTTTCGACAAGAACATCATAAACGGAAGACCTTTTATGATGTTCTAGTACTTTCATTGCATGAAACACGTGTTTTAGCTGAGTTAAATTTGTATTTTTAAATCCTATTGAGTCATGCTTGGGATATGCTCCAAAGAAGAGCCTCAGGGATTTTCCTGAAAATCTGATTACAGAAGAACGACTTTTTATGCTTCTCAGTAGGACCTGGGTGAAAACCGGCGATGACTATTCTTCTTAATTATCCGGCGAGCAAAGGACTATTCGATGTTGTAGGTAGATTGCCTAGGGTGTTTAGAACGAATAAAAAAACTCTTGTTGACTTGTCAGGAAGACAGCTGAGGGCAGGGCGGAGAGTTTTTTTTCTATTCCTCGACAGGATATTGACAACCTTGTTTTGAGTATACCCAACTGAGGCAGATGCGTTATGAATGTCATGGGTGCTTTTACTGATTATCAACTCTTAATTAACAGCCGCTCTTAAGAGGTTTTCATTACTTTATTTTTAAATTTAAAAATTAAACTTTCATGATGTACAGTTTTCACACTTGCGTTTTTTTTTTCTCTGCCTAGAAATCTGAAATCTCATTTAAAGTCATTGTTTATATGAAAAAAGGTAGATTATTAAATAAAGTTGTCTCTTATAATACCTACAGGTCTTAAGAAAATATTAACATAGATACTCTTTGGAATTCATGTGTTGTTAAAATACCCCTAACCGTGTTGATGTGTAAATAAAGGCCGGGGAAAAAGTTTCTTCGTATTTTATATTACATTTAATTATAATATATGTAGGCGAAAGAGGATCATCCTGGATGCACTTATGATGGATGGTGCAAATATGCGTGCGTTATAACATAAAGTATCAGAAAATATAATAAACAGATCGTTAGCAATTCGTCGCAAATATATGGTACGCTTTTCCGATGACGTTAATTTCAAAAATCCTATATTACAACAACAGTTGCCACGTTACCACAGACACGACGCTTTGCTAGAGTAAAACCTTCTCTGGATCTGGCCAGTATTTTATAGACGCGCCTACACGGCCAATCCTGACATACGACCGTCCTCGGGCGTGTATCTTTATGAATTCCTGTAACAAACACTATTAATCACAACTACTTCCGCTCGTCTATCCTGACATGAATAGGTTTGTCCCTATATTTTGACATTCACACACACATACGCAAGGCGATTACGTTTGACCACATGCAAACTAACACTAGCTAAGGCATCCTTTTGACCAGCCATTATCTCATATGACAACATGGACCGGACAACTGGCTCTTTCCACTAAGCACACACAGGCATACAGCTCTTTATACAGCTTGCACGGCACTATTAGTATCGATAGAAGATATACACTTTAACAACACATACCCTCTTACAAATATACTAACATCCTCGATCATACAATAATCAAAAACGTGCGTCCCTTCGACCACGCATGGACCGGACGGCACCTTTCTCTCAAGCCACAGATGTAAACTAGTATGTCCCTACGACCAACCGCTCGGGTCTGGCCCGGACGATACTGCTGTACTCTGTTCAACCAACCTGACTGGACCGGACGGGTGCGTCCCTTCGACCAGTGTAACTCCACAATTCATAAGCTTGAACCGGACGAATGTGTCCTTTCAACCAGCCGCGCGCGGCATGCCTCGGTACGACATTGTCTCTTCGACCAGCTTCACCCAAATCCAACCCTCAACATCAAACATTCATTAACCTGGACCGGACGAATGTGTCCTTTCAACCAGCCGCGTGCGGCATGGTCCGGTATGACATTGTCCTTTCGACCAGCTTCATACAAAGCCAACCCTCAACATCAAACACCAATTCTGTCGACCACACAATATTCATAGCAAAACTGCTACACTCATCAACACATTAGAACATAAAAAGGCCACTCATTCTCACAATTCATAGCATTTAAACATTGCCCCGGTACATCGCTAAACATTTCGAACTTTAAAATGTACCCCATGTAAATCATATTTCGCAATGAACATTAAACTGAGATAACAAATCCAGTAATAACTTCATCAGGCACGATTTTTTTAGGAATTTAATCGATGAGGGATCATTAGTGAAGATCAGACGCAGTTTCTTTACCTCGGGTTTCTTTCCTAAAGGATATGCCATTTTAGTAAACTTAAGCTCGGTAAGACAATTAGCGGAACTCTTTGCATTTGAAATTATCAGGAAGTTCAGGAATGGCCTGTAGTGTCAACCGTATTTTTACATATTGGAAAACGTTTCCAATATGATCAAATAGGATGGAAAAACAAATTGCCATATTTCTGTTTTACTTTGT
>JAGSMP010002808.1:0-18214 GCA_029286625.1 Parnassius orleans
TTGAAATTATCGGGAAGTTCCAGGAATGGCCTGTAGTGTCAACCGTATTTTTACATATTGGAAAACGTTTCCAATATGATCAAGATAGGATGGAAAAAACAAATTGCCATATTTCTGTTTTACTTTGTACGTTATGTTCTTCTCGCGTCACCACTTGTGGTATGGATGCTAGGCTGATAAAAGTTCTCCACTCTCGAATTAAATACATATTTTTACTCACATAAAAAAGACAGTTCGAAATACAAGTTTAGAGTACAGAGTCAGGGGAAGAGGTGAAGAATAAATGTAAACGATTATTTGTAGAAAAGATAGTTGAGCTAGGAAGTCGTTGGTAGGTTGGCGCTATTTAAATAACGGTTACTCCGGTGGTGCGAGCAGAGCCTCTAGCGCTGAGGGCGTTTAAATTTTGACTGACAGGGAAAAACGAAGGCGCCTGGTTGGCTACGAAGGCAGTGCAAGCGGTGCCGAGCACTGCCGATCTCACTCGACACGAACAACATCGCATCGGCGCGTATTGCCGTTCAATAAACATTCAAAGATTACAAAAATTGCATGTCACCACATAGTAAAGTAAAGGCTTAATGTTGTCCTTAAAAAATAATTAACTTTATGAGCCCTTTCTTTGTGAAAGGGGTTCTTTAGCTTAAAATAATTATAAGATACTACCAACAGCTTTCGATTCATCTAGTAAATATTCATTCTTCCAAGAGATACCTAAAAGAACTAAGTTACTAAACAAACAAGACGATCATGACATAAATATAACAAACGGCCTATAACTGAACCTTTAGAAAGATGCCTGGGAAAGATCAATATTTTGTTAGCCTGGTCACGTAATTTATC
This sequence comes from Parnassius orleans, assembly GCA_029286625.1. Classification (NCBI taxonomy): domain Eukaryota; kingdom Metazoa; phylum Arthropoda; class Insecta; order Lepidoptera; family Papilionidae; genus Parnassius; species Parnassius orleans. The sequence continues at coordinate 844 of JAGSMP010002808.1, forward strand.
TTATTTTATATTTTTATAAATTTAACATACGTTCTTTATATACGATTATATATAAAGTGAAGGTAAGTGTAACGCTCCCCATACACTAAGAATAGACCTGGATACACAATCGAGTTTGAAACAGCATATACAAAATACCGAATTTTACAAAAATCTTAGAAAATTATAATAATAATGTTATATACATATCCATACAAATTTGTTAGTAATTAACATAAAGTATCATATTCAAAAAAAAAATACAAAACACAATAACCGAAAAGATTAGTAAATATATTGAACTAAGCGAAAAAACTAAAAGAATATGGAAATTAAATAAAGTTTTCATCGTTCCAATTGTACTTTCAGCTACAGGATTAATACCAAAATATTTGCATCACTGTCTTAAGCTGTTAGATTTACCCTCAAATTTATGTATTAAAATACAAAAAGCAGCTATTTTAAATACATGTCGCTTAGTGAGAAAATTTTTACAAATACCAGAAAATGCTCTGTATAATACATCAATTGATACATAAAACCAGCAAATGATGACTACTGGGCTTAAAGCCCGTATCATCATGGCGAAAAAAAAGAGAAAAGAAAAATAATAAAATAAAGATAAATAAATTATATCAATAGGACGAGAGCAATTAGTTAAGAAACTTGAATGTCCAACCGACATGCCTTAGGATCCAATGCCTCTGATTGGGACAGTCAAGCTTATCTTAAAATATTCTCAAGACACCATTTGAGCTCTTCCGTAGTCTGCATAACATTGACGCAGTTCGCTTCCTTATGGTACTATAAAAATCATCAACACCTACTTCAGCAAACATGCTTGAAGCACTACAGTATCTAGGAAGGCCCATTAGCATCCTGAAGGCATTATTATATTGAATTCTAAGCGCATTGTAGGTCCTCTGCGTATAGTCACACCACAGGCTGCAGGTGTAAAATGTTTGACAGTATGCCTCGAAGAGGGTAATTTTGACATCATTTGTACACCTAGAAAACCTGCGGGCAAGCATATTGCATCGGACCGCCAATGCGCCGTCTCTCTCTATATCATTGTTGTCTGTCAGATATTCGTTAACAATGTGTCCCAAATATTTAAACTGACAAACTCTTCTAATGGCACCAAGAGCTTTACTGGCGGCACAATCAAGGGCACTATTAACACACGAAACACCACTAACTCACTTTTCTTGGTATAAAGTACATGTTCAACAGCGTATATTTCACACACAGTTAACATCTACGCAACGCATTCGCCGTTGGACTCCAACAACACCATGTCATCGACATAACTTATATTATTGATCATATGACCACCAACCGAACATCTACCCTTGTTTCACTGGGTGCACCGAGCCCCGTTTACGTAGAGACTGAATAGCATAGGCGAAGACAACGCCCCTGCCTCACCCGCATTCCAACACATATTCGTCTGATAGCGCGCCAGACCATCTGATATGATATGACCGTACCAATATTTGAAAGTGGTGATAAGTTCGGCTGGAACGGATATTTCACGCAGTTTTGTCCATAGTATGTCATAATTAACCAGGTCAAATGTCTTGGAGATTCAGAAATGTAGCATACACTGGCGTTTGTCTCTGGTGTAATATTTGACAGTATGCTTCAGCGACATTATAGCACTCTGTCGACAGGCCTGATCTAAAACCAAATTGAGCATCGTTTAGATGTATATAGTTATTAAGTCGTCGCTCCAGCAAACTCAAGAACCCCAATACAGTTGCCAAGGATATAGGTCTGTAATTAGCCTTGTCAGATATATCCCAGTCTTGTTTTCACTATAAGAACAACAATAGTTCTCATAAGTTCGGCAGGTAAATAGGAGTGCCTAATACAAAAGTATACATCATTGCTAGGACCCTTGGGAGATGCGGCCTGCATTGTGAAGGTGCTCGACACTGAGGCCATGTGCCTGGTGATTTTCTCTGGTCATCTTCTTCAGGACCAACCTAAGATCCTTAGCTGCAATACGGACAGGCTCACCAGTCACAACCATCCCACCATCGTCCGCCCCCACTTCTGCTCTTCGCTGCAATATAGATTCAACTTTAAAGTGTCTTTTAAAAAAGATTCGCTGTCTCCCTCGGTTCACTACTCCCGCTCACACTTAGGGAGACAGCTGACTTAGGACTTAGTCTTTTCGTGAGTTTCCAAAATTTTGAGATTTTTTTTGAATTATATTGTGAAGTTATAATGTCCATTTTTATTTGGTTTGGTTTTCTTGACATGTTTTTAATTTAGACTTGAACACTTTTCGTGATATACACATATCCTGGTATATACATCCAACTCTTGGCCGACCATGCCACGCCCAGTTGAGGAATGCCCATCTCGCTGTCTCATGAGCATCCTTCACAAACTTATTCCAACCCGCAATGTAACCCCCTTTCTTTTTACTTCTATATTGAACACAACTAAGCTCAGCAGCCTCCCTAAGTGTGTTTACAATTGTATTATACAGATTTCATCAATAATTACTTTGTGGTCAGGCTTATTACATATTTGATCGCTATATGTACTTAGATCCCCAGGAAAATCAAAATCTCTTAATATCTCAGTACATCTCTTACCGTAATACTCAATTTGACACTGATCCCTCTTACCCCATAAAACCTTATTAGTTACTTGTTTTAAGAGAGTAGGTACAATTGGTCTTATTGTATTAAGATTTACATTTAGAAGCAACGGGTGGTGATCAGACCAGTAGATGTCGTAATAAACGTCAACACTGTTCACAGACTGCCGCGAAGCCTCGGTAACTAAGCAATGATCCACCCAGTTTATGGTTCCATGAACATCGCTAATAAAAGTGTACGTGCCAGAATCAACGCCCAGTTTATCAATTCTATACAATTCCATCTCTGTTCTAAACAAAAATTTAGTAACTCTTTACCAAATAACTCTTTTGGGTCGGCATTAAAATCACCCATTATAAATATCGACTCTAAGTTACAACTTTCTACTATCGCTGCAATTTCACACATGCATTCACAAAACTCTTTTATCTTTAATTATCATAGCTATTTGTTGGCATATAGACACAAATAACTAAAATCGATCTATCCACTAAGTCCATTCTAACAGCCACGATTCTGTCATTACTATATTCCACCACAGACACGGCATTAAAGATAGATTTTCTCCACAGTAGAGTTACCCCTCCGTAAGGACGGCCTCGGAATAGCTCTGTTGCATCCATAGAAGACTTGCCATGATAACCAAAGTCTTTACTAATATCACCCAGTATTGGTAATTTAGTAGTTAATAACCATGTCTCTTGGAGTGCTGTAATATCTACTTTCTGAATATAAAAATATATTATATATATTTATATATATTTCTAATTATAAAAATATTGAATGTTTATGATATTATAATTTATAATTTATGTTTAAAAGTCAAAATAGTTAGCCCTCTAGTGTCGATATGCTCTTGAAGAGCATCATATATATTTCTATCTATAATGTACCATCTTAAATTTGTAATTTGACATGCAATCAACAACAAAAATTAATGAGTGAAGGGTTTTAAACTTGGATAAATTATCATACTGGGTGGGGCCTTTAAGTTTTTATCGTGTCGGTTTTTTTTTTCAGTTGTCAGTTGTAGGTCTACATTAGTGTACGACTGGAGAGATTATGTGATAAAACATCCACTGTAGAGGTTCAACACAAATAAAACACTCACTAGTACTGTAACACGTATCACTGTATTATTAATTAAACTCAAAACTCGAAAAAACAAATTGCCTATCGGCTAAGGTCTTACTTTCGATGCGTACCTTCGATAGCGCGTTTTAACTTACTAGTAACGCCATCTATTGACAACTTATGACCACTGAACGAATTAGACATTCCGCCCACCAAGAACTCCGTTCTTTTATAAACTTATAAAATATAAACAATAAAGTATTAAATATACAGTATCTATAGTAAATTCTAATTGTTAAGTTATCAGTTACACCTCGATTTACATAATTAACAAACTTAATGTACATAGCCACAACAAGAAAATAACAGTACACTATAATTCTCTAGCACCGCCCACCGTGATAAACAAATGAGCAACACGGTTGTGCAGTATACAAACAAAATAAACGGTAATGCACAACAAAGCAAAATAACATAATAACAATCAATCTTAAATACTAACTAAATAGAACCATCCTTTGGGAGGAAATAGTTTATTACAGGGCCGTTTGAACATACCCTTTTGTGTCTCAATAGTTACAACTCTTACAATATTATCAATACCAGGGTGTGTTTAACAATTTTACCTAGGAGTTTGGCCGGAGTATATTGTCCTCCTTCAAAATTACAATATCACCTATTATAGGTTCAACCTTATGGGTTGTCCATTTGTATCTGTTGTTAAGTGTCACTAAGTACTCAGTACTCACCGAGTCCAAAAATGTCTTACCATTTTGTTACATAATTTCCACCTATCCTGAAGATTAACAACATTATCATCCTTGTGTACATTCAACAAGGGTTCGCCTACTAGAAAATGGCCTGGTGTCAGCGGGAGGGTCGTTAGGATCGTTACTAAAATAGTTAATGGTCGCGAGTTAACACACTTCAACCTCTGCTAACACCGTGCATAACTCTTCGTAGGTAAGTGTACTCTCACCAATAACTTTTCTCAAGTGTGATTTGACAGAACGCACTCCGGCTTCCCATAATCCACCAAAGTTTGGTGTGGGGAATAAAATGCCAATTTGTATGTTTGAGTGCGAGAGCTTCAGCAATATCTTGAGTAAATTGTGATTTGGCACTGTTAAACATGATTCGTAATAATTTGTCAGCACCAACAAAATTTGTGCCATTGTCGCTATACAAATCTTGGCAATGGCCTCGTCTCGATGTAAAGCGTTTGAACGCTGCAAGAAACCCACTGATGTTAGATCTGTTACTGCCTCAATGTGAATTGCTCTAGTCACCATACAAATGAATAGACATATATATCCTTTAAACGATTTTGAACCTCTTCCAGGTGAGAATCTGATGTTAATGGGTCCTGCATAATCAACTCGGATGATTTAAAAGGTTTGCTTGGCGTAAGACGTACTTTAGGAAGTTGACCCATTAATTGAGTATTGGTTGTGTTTGAATATCTTCGGCAAGTTATACATGTTCTGTAGTACTTTTGACTCGTTCTCGTCCACGTAAAATCAGTATTTCGAGCGAACATAGTTTAACATTATTTGAGGTCCACCGTGTAATGTTGTGTAGTGTGCATCCGATATTAACAACCATGTAAGATGACTCTTAGATGGTAAAATAATTGGATGTCGTTCATCATAACTTAAGTGTGCTTGGTCAATGCGACCACCAACCCTTAAAATGCCGTTTTGATCTAAAAGCGGATAAAGTGTAAGTACGCTCTTCTTAGGGACACAACTTTTATTTTCAGATACCTTATCTCCTCTCAAACTGAAATTCTTGTGCTTGTTTTATACACATCTGTAAAACATTGTTTATTTCTTGAATGGTAATGTATTTGGGTAATTTATCACGTTCTTCTTTAGGTTGTTTCAATATAAAATTCTTTTACAAAATGAAATAACTCTCAACATTCGATTTAAATTTGAAAATTTAGTCCACTCAAATTCTTCGTTTATGTCTTGTATAATGTTCATTGATTTAATCTTTTGTTCTTCTTCTGTTTCAGGTATGTCGTCGTATTTTCTATTTAAGTTTACATCATATATCCAGTTAGGTCCATGCCACCATAAAGTATTGCTTTGTAATTCTGTAGGTCGTGCTCCTCGTGAGGCGCAATCTGCTGGATTCATATCCGTTGTTACATGACTCCATTGTTCATAGTCTAGTATGGTTAATATCTCGAAACTCTGTTACTTACAAATGGTCCATCTTGAAGCACCTCCTTTCAGCCACGCCAGCACTATTGTGGAATCTGTCCAAGCATGAAGTTGTTGTTTAGGAATATTCAATACTTGGGATATTTCAGATAGTAACCAGCCGCTAAAGCTGCTCACATAATTCCAGCCTGGGCACTGAAAGTTCCTTTTCTATTGGGGCTACTTTTGTTTCCTGACACAAAGATGAGTATACTTGGTTAAATTGGTTCACAACTCGAAGATACACTACTGCCGCGTAACCAGAAGTAGATGCATCCGAAAATGCGTGTAGTTCTAATCTACATGCTTTAGTACAATTCAACCATCTTGGAATAGTTATTGCCTTTGTTTCTTTTAGCTGCTGTCTGTATCTCAACCATTCTTCTAATAATTCCTCCGGTAATTCATCGTCCCAACCTAACTGTGCTTTCCATACCTTCTGTATGATAATCTTAGCCCTCATAACTACAGAACAATCCATCCTAGGGGATCATACAATCTTGCGATATCTGACAGCATTTGCCGTTTCATAACAGCTCCTTTTATCAGGTAAGTCAATCGTATACTCGAAACTGTCTGTTAATCTATTCCAACAAATTCCTAACACCTTCAACATGTTGTCGCTCTTAATTGGTACTGATGTTTCTATGCTGTGTTTGTCTTGTCTATGTATTCCAATAACCTTTTCTATTGCTAGACCACTTCTGTAGTTGAAAACCTCCACTGTTCATAAGTAAATTCATTTCTTCGTAAATGTTTATGGCCTCGTTTTCTGTGTCACAGCCGTCATCAAATCATCTACGTAATAATCATTTTTGTTATTTCAGCTGCGATTGGATATTTCGTCTTCTCTTCATCAGCAAGTCTCTGTAATGTTTTAATTACTAAGTATGGAGCACAAGCAGTTCCAAGGTAAGAGTGATTAGTCTGTAGTGTTGAATTGGCATGTCTGGGTTTGATCTCCACAAAATCCGTTGAAATTAGCGTCATCTTTATGCACAAGAACTTGCCGGTACATTTTGACAAGGTCAGCTATGATACATATAGGATGTGTTCCCAGCGCATCAAAATATGTCTCAGGTCTTGTTGAAGTTTGGGTCCGATCATCAATTCATCATTAAGCGAAACACCATTGTTACCTTGTGAAGATGCGTTCATGACGACTCGTACTTTGGTCGTCTCTTTGTCATATCTAACGACGGCATGGTGGGAAGGTAAGTAGCTCTATGATTCTCCAGATCATCGTGTGGAACAAGCTCCATGTGGTTTAAGGTAAGGTATTCCTCCATTACTTTTACATATTCTTTTCTTAAAGTTGTATCTTTCTGTAGTCTCTTCTCTAGATATATTAGTTTTCTTTCCGCTATCTTTCTTGTATCTCCATATTGACATTTAGGATCTTCTACTTTAAAAGGTAAGCGTACTATAAATCTTCCGTTCTCATTTCTAGTGGTAGTTCTGCTGAAAATATCTCACACTTCTCTTCTTCTACGGTAAGTTTCTTCTTAATCAAATCGGGCTCTGCTTCAATTTCCCAGAATTTTCTAAGTATCTCATCACTTCTCATTTGTATGTGCATGTTTATTATACTCTCTCTGTGTGAATCTCTTTGTATTCTTCCAGATAGTACCCATCCAGCCGTATGTTGTGCAATTAAATTGCCCTCTGGGTGTTCACCATATTGTTGTGTAAAATCACTGTAGACCTCGGCACCTAAAAGAATATCTATTTTCCTGGCGTTGCGTAACCTGGGTCAGGCTAACTGAAGTTGCTCCCATACCCATTTAGAAGCGCATAATTTGTCTCCTGGAATTAGAGACGTTAGTACTCTAACACGTACGCATTAACACGGAATTTAGCAGTTGGATTAAACGTGACTCTAGTAATAAAGAAACAGAATATTTAATTCTTGTTTGACGTCTCCCAAGCCTGACACCACACCATTCACTGGTATTCGTTTAAGATTAAGTAATTGTACAGTCGATTCGCTTATAAAAGACGCTTGCGATCCTTGATCAGTAGCGCGCGTATTTGGTATTTTTCTCCATTTGTAGCGTGTGCGTTAATAATGGCTGTAGCCAATAGTACATTGTGACTCTGTAATCCTTGCGAAAAATTAGCCACAATTCTTGTCTCAGTGTTAATCCTGTCTCTTGTGTGTGTATCTCTCCTCGTTCGTGTTACTCTCTTTATGTGTAAAACCCTCCTCAATATGTAGCATCGTGTGATGTTTCTTACACACCTCCTGCAGCTTGTAGTATGACGACATTTGCTTACTACGTGGTTTGGACACATACAATTAAAACAAAGTTTCTTATGTTGTACGAAATCAATTCTCTCCTTTATTGGTTTCTGATCAAACTTCTGGCAGATAAATGTAATGTGAACCGTTACACATACACAAGTAACATTTGAGGATTTGGATATCTCACTGCTAGGTGAAATGATTTAGGTTTAGAAATTGGTTGATCTTGTTGAAACTGAAGACTTCACAAATTGTTTGCAAGGGTCAATCATTTCAATACTGCAGAATCTACTTTCTAAGAATTCAGTAAGTTGTACCCATGTCGGTAAGTCAGTTGTTGAACTTAACATTTGTTCCCATAATTTGTGTGATTCTGTGTCCAATTTAGAGACAACTAGGTAAACGATGAAAGCGTCGCATGATTTCGTATCAACTCCTATGTTCTGTAATGATTGTAAACATGACGTCGTAGTATCAAGTAGTTGCTTTAACGAATTTGCTGATGCAAACGTAAGTGTCTTTGTGAAAATAAAGTTTTAAGTATAGCGTTAGCATTATATCTTTTATTGTTATAACGCTTCACCAGCTGTTTCAAGCTTCCTCATAATTCTGTTCTGTAATAGCAAAGTTGCGTAGTAATGTCTCTAGCTCGCCTGTTAAGTTAGCTTTTAAGTAGTGCAGTTTCTGTACGTTGGATAGCGATGTGTTATCGTGAATCAATGAAACGAACATATCATAGAAACTCTGCCATTCTTCATATTTTCCGTTAAAGATGGGTAACTGAATTCGTGGGAGTGGTATTTCTGAAGATTTCATGGCCTCGGGTGATAGCGCATATGAACTCGTAGGTTTGATAGCTCTTTCATCAAGGGCAGACTTTAATGCAGTTTTATATGTAGTGTATTGCTCTTCGAACAAGCCATAGACGTCATTCGTAAAATATGTTAAAGTTTCTTTACTGCTCTTCGGTACAGTGAAATAAACTTTTGTGTCCTTCCTTAAATTCATTCCAAAGTTCTTCTAGGTCTGTAATCTTGTTTCTATATAAGCTGTAGTTAATCTCTCTGGGTGACTTCCTATAATTTATTTCGGCCTTTTGTAGTCTTTCATGCAGTTCGGTTTGTATAATTAACAATTCGTTAGCCATTGCGAAGTTATTTAAAGTCTATGTGATAATGTGTTGATAATTGAAAACTCTTAAGTTAATATAGTTTGGTCGCCAAGATCTACAAGTCAATAAACACTTTAATATAAGCACCAAATTTTACAAGTCCAAAAGCAAATGAAATTCTCTGAGTTCATGATATAATCATAAAATTTACAAGTTCAAAAGTAAATGAAATTCTCTGAGTTCATGTGATATAATCGCAAAATTTTACAAGTTCAAAAGTAAACTTAATTTTCTAAGTCCAATATCGTACACAACCGATAATTTTACAAGTCTACAAGTCACAACTCATTAATTTTTCTAAGTGTTTTTAAAGTTAATTTACGTAAACACAAATCGCACAATCACCAAATTTGTCTATCTTAATATCACTTTACTGCACTATCTATTATCTACTCACTGTTTTACAAGCCCATGTTTCAATCCTGGTTTCAGGCACCATGAATAAAACATCCACTGTAGAGGTTCAACACAAATAAAACACTCACTAGTACTGTAACACGTATCACTGTATTATTAATTAAACTCAAAACTCGAAAAACAAATTGCCTATCGGCTAGGTCTTACTTTCGATGCGTACCTTCGATAGCGCGTTTTAACTTACTAGTAACGCCATCTATTGACAACTTGACCACTGAACGAATTAGACATTATGTTATTTGGATTACCGATTAAATAATGCTGAAATAAACAAAATGCGCCTTAATTGGTAATCGACTATTTAATTATTACATGTACAATTGAGTAAATGTTTTAAAATATAAACACAATACAATCAAAACATATTACAAAATATTAGAGATTGTCTAATTTAAATATTATATCATGTCAAATATAATAAAAATAATAAGGTCTACTAAAGCACAATGGAAAGAGCGCGCTGATTAAGAATTCATGACAGTATAATCTGTACATGTGACAAAATAAATTATCAATACATAAGAGGCGTGTGCAGTTTTTAATTTAACGATCTCTATCGTAACTGAATGACTGACTGACAGACAAATAACGACCTAAACTGATGAGCATAGAGATTTTAAATATCGAGGAATCATTCCTTGATTATCCTAGATGTGCATAAGAAGGGATTTTGGGAAAATCCTACGGGCATGGGTTCACTGCAGGTTACCTTGCGGGCTGCAGCTAGTATATACATACATCAATTAAACATTCAACGAGTGAGTGATACTGACATGCCAGCCTAAAACCATATACAAATTTAACCTTCTGTGACGGCGTATTACGAGGGCGACACTGAAAGTTTTTAGAACTGGCCACTTGTAAACGATATAATAAAAAAATAAGTTCAAATTTTGAAAATGGAACTCTTTGCCAATATTATTGTATTTTATTAATTTGTTTACGATTTGGCGGCAAATTGAAAATTGTCTGTGTCACGTCAGCATGAATTTAACACGAGAAAATTCTTGTACATTGAATTTTTATGACTTTCGATGTCATTTAAGTTAAAAAGAAAGTTATGATAGACTTCGATTGGCCTTTCAGGATGAAGGCTCATCTTGTACCACTGTTTAAAACTGGTTTAATGAGTTTAAACGTGGTCGCACTAATCTCACCGATGATTTGCGTGAGGGACGGCCTTCTACGACGACGATTGAAGATAACATCAGTGTTGTGCGGCGTGATAGAGACTGACAAAAGAGTGACTTATCAGCAGATTTGGACGGCTTAGGCATCGGTATGAGTTAAGTGCACAATCCTCCATGAACATTTAGCTGTCAGAAGCTTTGTGCCCAGTGGATACCTCATAATTTGACAGGGCCAAAAACTCCGTCGTGTTGATTGGTATCGTGAAATGGTTCAAAGATTAAACAGATAACTTAAATGCTGTGTTCGACATACTTACGGGTGACAAAGCTGGATTTATTGTTATGATCCTGAAACTAAGAGACAGTCTGCTGTCTGGGTGTTTCCTTCCGAGGAGTTGCCAACTAAAGTGAAGTGAGGTCGAAGCGTGGGAAAAAAGATGGTGGCCTTGTTCTTCGGAAGGACAGGTCATCACGCAACAATTGATTTAGAGGATCGAAAAACAGTTACTGCAGAGAGGTACACTAACAATTGCCACTTGTCTTGGAAAATTTCAGGAGAAATGACCTCGCAGTAGGATCCTCCTTCACCACGACAACGCCTCGTCGCACACCAAAGCAAACAATCGACTACTTGGCGACGTCAGACGTGGATTTACTGGGTCACCCGCCCTGGCCCTGACCCGCACCTTGCGATTTTTATTTATTTCCGAAAATAAAAGAAAAACTTATAGGAAAATGTTTTATGGACGCCGAGGAAGCAGTGGCTACGTTTCTAAATACCGTCGAAGAGACCCCTAAGGACGAGTGGGAAAAGTGCTTTTCTCAGTGGTTCCATCGGATGCGGCGATGGATTGATGTAAATGGAAACTATTTTGAAAAGATATAATAAAACTAATAACTTGCTAGTTTGTTCAGTTTTTGATTTTCTAAGAACTTTTAGTGTCACCCTCGTATTATTAATAATCATCATCATCATTACAGCTCTTCAAAAGTTTAATAACAAAATTATTAATATTAAATAATAACTAATATCGATATAAAGTCGTCAAAAATATCATAGAAGTAATATATTGAACATATAAAATGCAGTAATAAGCATAGTAAAATAAAGGCTTCATATTGGGTTTAAAATTCCATTAAAGCAGACAATCGTTTTTGGGCCCAAATTTTAACGACCCTCAATGGTATTACACAACAAAAAAGATACCAATTTATTTATGTAAATAGCTTAAAAGTTTTATGTAAATCTAAACGGAATCAAGAAATCTGAAAAAAATGAGTTGTTTTGTTATTTGTGTTCAGGTCATTGGTTCTGATAATGTAATATTAAAAAAAAAAATTGTACTAGAGATGTGCCAACTCGGAAGAAACTCGACTCGAGTTAACTTGAGTTGAAATTCACGTAATTCGAATAGAACTCGAGTTACGCTACTCGAATTGGTGGAACGAAGCTGTGTCAATTTGTTACAAATTATTTTTATGTTTGTTCTTCCATCCAACACAATTATTATTACTAAACTTAATAGATAGTTATATATTTTGGTTTGCATATAGAAAATCTTCATTAAATAATATCACTCTAACTTTATGACATAGGTATTAATGTTATTAATAATTTAACTATCACAAATTATACTTAATCAGTTTATTGATATTTAATAATATATCAATAAATTGCTCAAATTAGTAAGTTGAGTTCATCACTAAATTGTAGACAGACACTGCATTGACCGTAAGATAAAGGTGTGACTCGAGTAGAATTTTGTGATTCGAGTCACTCGGGGTAATTTATCATGTCACTCTAGTTGTATTCGAGTTTTCGTGTTATTCGAATTAACTATTTACAGACCCCGCATCAATTAAAGTTTATCACTTGAGTTGAGAACAGCGATTACCTTAGTTAAAGCATTTTTAAATAGGTATATTTATTAAATAAGTAATATGTGGCAATATGAAATAAAATACAAATATTTATAATTAATTTTTTTGCAGTATTTTCATGTTTTTTTTTCATGACTATAGTATTTCAAAATCTACAAACTGCTCTTTACATATCTTACAAACCGCTTTCTTCACGACTTTATTTTTTTAAATAATTCCACACTGACGATTTTTCTTTTGTCGTTAAATTGTTACTTTAAACAAACAAGTATATTTCAATCACCTTTTATCTTATGTACTACTTATACAAAGTAACAAAAAATAAACAACAATGATAGCACAACCACTATATTATAAATCAAACTAAGTTCATATTTATTTACAACATGCTAGATGCAAGTTTTAATTTGGATGTAACCAGTGACTTCAACCGCGGCGCCTTATACTACAAGTGTATTAGTGAAGTAACATAATATGTAGCGCTCTCCGAGTCTACCGAGTTGACTCGATAACTAGTGTGCAAGTGGACTCGAGTAAAATTTATTTTCACTTGAGTACCGAGTTAGATAAAATCACTCGATTGACTCGAGTGAAAACAGAGTTCAAGTTTTTAATTTTGAATTTTGAATTTGAATTTTGTAGTTTAGTTTTGTTTTTTGATCACAAATTAACAATGATAGGTTTAAGGTTGCATAACAGAAAACCGATTCAGATTAGCAGAGTGAGATTTATAACTGATTTTGCTGGGGTTCTTACGGATTTGAAAAACAAAGACTGGTCATTACTCACTGGTGCAAGCACGTTAACGAAGCGGTGCTTAGCCTTCATAACTTGATTGAACGTCGGTACGCGCGTACACACTCGTCGGGTAAGGAGTAGTTGCTAAAATTCAATATCAGGCCTTGGATTACTCCTGGCCTAGAGGTGCATGCGTCATTGCGACAGGCTACATAATCAATATAAAAGCACCCCAATGATCTCGTGTTAGAACTAACGTACAAACGGTACCGTAATTTCTGCAATGATTTATTACATAGAGTCAAAGCGAACTATGTAAATGCAGAATTACATAAACATAATAAGAACCTAAAAACTCTGGCAATGTATAAAAACATTTTGTGAGATACGCAAAGTGTAATACCGATGCTAGTGAACTCACAAAATTATGGGAGACCCGCGAGACTCATTGAACGCATGTAACCAACACTTCGCCACAATAGGTAAAAAATTAGCTGATAAAATTAAATAGTTTACATATTACAGAGAAACGTTGGCCTCTGAATTTAATAATCAACTTTGTCATCAGGGTTCAATGTATCTCTTTCCAACGGATACAACCGAAGTCTCCACAGTGATTGAGTCCTTAAGACGATAGTGCTCGGTTTTGATAGTAGTACCCCATTAAGCAAAAACTATTAATATTCTAGAACCGTTGACGCACATTATTAATTTAAGTTTAACAAGTGGGACCTTTCCTGAAAAATGTAAATTAGCTATTGTCAGTCCAATTCAAAAACTGGTCCAAAGACAACCAGGATAACTTTGAATAATATCTCTTTTGTGCGTTTTCTCAAAATACTAGAAAAGTGGTTAACAAACGTCTTGTTAATTTACATTGAAACACAATATTCTTTCAAAAGACAGTTCGGATTGGGCGAGGTAAATCTACGGAGGGTACTGTAGTTTTGCTAACAGAGTTGATCACGGATTATTTAGATAAAGGTGAAGCATGTATCGGCGTCTTCTTGGACCTCGCCAAAGCCTTTGATACCGTGTCTGCCTATCCTATTAGAAATTGGAGGCCATGGGCATCAGGGTACAGTCTGGAATGGTTCCATAGTTACTTAGCGAACAGAAACAGTGCGTCCAAGTTCAAAATCTCGAAGTGACATTCTTCCTTTTCTGTATGGCGTCCGGGAAGTATTTTGGGACCGACCCTGTTCGCCTCTACATGGATGATATCTAAATTTAATATCAATAATGCGGAACTGATTTGTTACGCAGATGACGTAGTGCTTTTCATGATCACAGGTGGAAGAAGTATAAGTTGGCTGAACATGGTCTCTCATGTAACTCAATGGCTGGACAAAACCTCCTCACCTTGAATACACTAAGTCTAATACGCATGCGTTTCATGAACTCAGGCTTCTAGACCTTCTTCTTTCGTCAATTTAAAAGTTCATAGATGCACAACAAAATTCTCCTTGTGGTGTCCTATCTTATATATTCCCAACGTGCAATTGCGTTAATAAATATTTGGGGGTAGTGGACCCGCAACCTATCGTTCAGTCCCATATTACCAATTTGGCTGTTCGAGTTCGAAAATTAATTTATGTTTTCAAACTAATACTAACAGGTGCTGAAATAAATATTCTCAAAATGTTATACTATGCAATGTGCCAGTCCATTGTGCAGCCTGCATTACAGCATGGGGAGGCTAAATTTGTCTGTTCTCCTGTTTCGCCAATTGTTTCATCCTAAAAGTAATAGAGGTCTATAAAAAAACATCGAAACCACCAATAAACATCTTTAAAAAAAAAGTATACAAAATCTCGTCCCTAACATTAAATCTTTTGCTAGTCACCTACCGTTTTCTACCACACTTATAACAAAATATCTCGATACCATAACATCAGAGAACTCAACACCTCACAGGTCTGTCACCATATTAGAAACTTGGCTAATGACGTTAACATGTAGAGGCAGAAGATCTAGTCAAACGCTACTAGAAGCGCACACACAAACACACACATTTTACACACACACACACACACACACACACACACACACACACACACACACACACACACACACACACACACACACACATTCAAGTAAAATTACACTACACTATTATATTTACACTAAAAATTTGTTATTCTTTTCGTTAGACTGTGTACAATTCTTTAGATAACACACTCCCGGACCCCAAGATACAGGATTATCCTAGTTTGGGGTCCAACGGAAAATATTGTTTATCTTATCTTGAACATTGTTTAGATGTATAACTCACTGTTCTTGCTTACATTTGTTAAGTCTATATGTCAATAAAACATTTATATTATTATTATTGTGGTCGCATGGTAAAATTCGCCAATGACATTCGAAATTCGAAAATGAAAACTGATGAGTTTATTTAATTAATATAAGAGTATGTATGTAATGTAATATAAGAGATTACTTTTACATCTAGAATTTTGGAAAATCTCTAAGATCTATAATTTATGATGAATTACCTAAAAAAATGACAAACACAGGTCTCACCTTATTAGTATTTTAAAAGTGACAAAGTATTAAAGTTTTATGTTATTAGTAAAATCTAAATTTAGTAAAAGATAGAATAAATACACAAAATACGTTTTTGTGTATGTTAAAAGAATATTAGAATCTATGGGGCGAGGGATTTAAGGAAGCCTCTCTTTGATATAGCTTCGTTGGCTTTGAAGAGCGGTTCATTTAACTGCATTTAGGTATAAATACCTTATGTATTCAGCAAGTTGCTCCATAAGCTTGACAATACCAAGTGGCTTATTTGGTAGTCCATCTGGATCCTGAATTTATGCCAGCTATAGTATTTAGACAGTATATATGGTACATATATATTAGTATTCCATGTGAGGCCGAACCTGCGCCTTGTAAAGTTGCAGGCGGTGAGCCGGAATGAAATACTGTCCCGCTCTGCTGAGAACGCCAAGCTATTTAGAGGCCAATTTGGCCTTCTCTTCCAAGTGACCACAAAACTGCGCAGCACTCGATATGTTGACGTCGAGGATTCCGATACTGGTTGAGGCAACAAGGGGAGTGCCTTGAAACTGAGGAGATACGACAAAGGGGTTCTATTTAGCGGTAAACACGCAATCTTAATAATTTATATAAAATTAATATATATAATTAATATAAAAATAATATCATTTTCCTTTACATGAAACCAGCGAAAATAAGAAGTCAGACAACTTTTACGTAGTACAAATATTGTTGATGTAATTTCATAATTACTACTTTTATATTGACATCGATTACTCATATTAGTACTGTTGGGGACCAGAGAAGTCTTAAATTTGTTACCTTGATAATGGTACATAGAGGTCACATTCTTCATTGGATCATAGTGTGAACTTAGTTTTCCTCAGTGACAATTGTTGGAGTCCTTTTAAAATGACTTAAACGTAGACCTCAAGGTCGTGCGCACAACCCAAAGTACACTATTACCTTGATATAGTATAAAAAAAGTTTATGTACCAATAAAATGAAAGAAATGTAATGAAAATGTAATATAATACCCTAGTAAATGGGGGTTCATATGTATAAAGTACCCGCGTTATATATATCATGAAGTAAAATATAAATGAAGTGAATTAAAACTCCGATTCCCGATATCTAATTAATAAAGCTAGCTAAGGTCATAAATAATAAAAAAGAAATAAAGTACGTACATCAATTAAGAAAAAAAGGCCTGACAATCGAAATCAAAGGAAATGAGAGTAGTATTAGTATGAAAATAATTAACGTGCAGGGGCTTGTCAACAATTAAAATGAGGTAATAAGGGGATCCATCCCCGCCCGAATCTAAGAACACCTACACGTAAAAAAAATATACATTTTCGCTAAGATATATTTTATATCAATTTACAAGATTTTTTAATAATTTC
>JAGSMP010002809.1:0-46707 GCA_029286625.1 Parnassius orleans
CTGTTGGGGACCAGAGAAGTCTTAAATTTGTTACCTTGATAATGGTACATGAGGTCACATTCTTCATTGGATCATAGTTGAACTTAGTTTTCCTCAGTGACAATTGTTGGAGTCCTTTAAAATGACTTAAACGTAGACCTCAAGGTCGTGCCACAACAAAAAGTACACTATTACCTTGATATAGTATAAAAAAGTTTATGTACCAATAAAATGAAAGAAATGTAATGAAAATGTAATATAATACCCTAGTAAATGGGGGTTCATATGTATAAAGTACCCGCGTTATATATATCATGAAGTAAAATATAAATGAAGTGAATTAAAACTCCGATTCCCGATATCTAATTAATAAAGCTAGCTAAGGTCATAAATAATAAAAAAGAAATAAAGTACGTACATCAATTAAGAAAAAAAGGCCTGACAATCGAAATCAAAGGAAATGAGAGTAGTATTAGTATGAAAATAATTAACGTGCAGGGGCTTGTCAACAATTAAAATGAGGTAATAAGGGATCCCCGCCCGAATCTAAGAACACCTACACGTAAAAAAAATATACATTTTCGCTAAGATATATTTTATATCAATTTACAAGATTTTTTCATAATTTCAATAACGCTACCCTAAATTTCTCTTTTAGTAAACAAAAAAAAAACATAACATATTTTTGTTTATTATGTAAAATTTGTAAATTTTTGAACTAAATTTGGTTTATATATTGCTTATTAAAATCACGTCGAAACAGTATCGGATCGCTATTATTATAAGTTTCATAATGTAATAGTTTTTTTTTTCTTTTTATTCCAAAAATTATGTTATTATATACACTTAAAATGCTTATAACAACAAATACAACATATATTTTGCTATACAAACTTATATTTGTGTAATATCCTATTTTTTTATTTATGTTTCAAATAAGATAAATATACTACACTTAGAAGTCATGAAATCTTGAAAAAAGTAATAATGCGTTTCGACTATTAATGATAAATAACATATACCTATAATAAATACTTGATAATTTATGTAAAATTATTAAAACAATGCAATGTTAAATGATCTTAACTACATAAATTAAAAAGTATTTATTACTATAATTTTCAGATACATGTTAAGTATATTCATAATAAAATATTTTGTAAGTTTTGTTGAAATTATGTACCTATGTCATACGATGTAATCGCAAACGTTCCCATAAACGTACTTTGGAATTTAAAACAAGTGTCACAAATCGCTTACGCGGCTGGGATTTGCAACTTGTATTTTGATCTGACTGTTGCAATATTAATGATAATAATAAATTGTCTTCTTTGTTCTGTTCGTCTTAATATGAAATGTAATTTTTTTTTCGCTTTTATATTGATTGTACTTTAAAATCATAAGTTTTTAATTTTATAATTCATTATTTTCCAGGAAAATCGTTTTAATATTTAACTTATTTATGTAGTATGCATGAAAATAATTTCTTTATAACGATTTTGAAACTCCTATTAAGTATACAATTAATTAATTAATTGTGAGCCTCATTCTCTGACAGCAAATGATGTACCTAAATGATATAAAAGACTACTTATATACTTATTTGATATAAATTTGTAAAAGTCGTGAAAAAAAATATATGGCTAAGTTACAGAATACGTAATTATAAATGAAACTTTTGAAAGGAATAATACATGGGTAAAAGTTGTGAAATAGGTAAAGAAAATTATCGGAGGTTAGCATATCCACATAAAAGAAGCCTAATCAGCTGAGAATTTGGAGAACATAATAACCGATTAATTTTTTAAGGTTATTCGGATGCGATTAAATGCGGATTGAATTTATGTATCGTTAGTCACCAACTTAACATATTAATTAGTGGAAAACTTAAAATAAAATAAAGTTTTAAGCAAACATTTCACATAAAAATAAAATATCATATTATATTATACTCAAATATATTATATCGGTACATTAAGTAGACGTTTACACAGTTATTTATAAAATAATACAAGTATTTGCCTTAAAGAAAGTGTAAAAAAAATATTATCTTAAATCATTATATTAAAAATAATCTCAAATAGTTCTTAATAACAGGTTGTTTTGTTAAACTTAATACTGAATCTCATAAAGCAAAAGATTCCAAAAGCGTATATGGAAACGGCATTCATAATAAACATGAATCGCTCGCGCTGTAAGAACACAAGCGATCTAATTATTGAGCACAAGTGTTATGTTTTAATTTTTTTTTTTTATAGAATAAGGGTGACAAACGAGCACACAGTCCACCTGATGGTAAGTGGTTGTTGTGACCCATAGACATCTACATCTATCCACGTTTGCGAATTTAAATGCAGATGCGTTGTCAGCCGTGAGGACTAAGATAGAACGCCTCTTTTCCAGTAAAAAGGGTCTCCGGTTCTCTACACTCACCATACGAAACACAGCAGCGTGAAACTGCTATTTTACGCTGGTATTCTGTGAGAGCGTGGTCCTTCCCCGGTCGAGCCGACCCATTCGTGCTACAACTATACTATTAATATAGCTGCAGCATGGCTCTACCACGTAAAATTACCAATTATGGCGAATGATATCATCGGTCGAGATCTTTTAAGAGAATATAGATCAATTTTAAATTTTGATTCGAATATTTTAATATTATATGATCATCTAGGTAGATCATATAGCCTATTTCCAGCACTTGTAACAATTCCTTAGCAAGTTTTTTCTTTTATTTCACTAATGTGATAAGACGGGTTAAGACACTTAAAGTTTTGTGTTGAATGGCAAGGATTGTATAATTTATTGAGAGATTTGACTGATAAAAATAAATTCAGTGACTGTTTTATACACATTGGTTAGAGTAAATTAAAATAAATTGAAAAATTAACTTATTTCTGCAATGAAATATGTTGGAATATTAATAGGTAAAGCACAAGATCTGGAAGATAATTAGCTATTTCAGTGATAGTCGGATGCGCAATCGAGTATTATGGAAATGCTAAAAATTCAATGAGAACTTTTCGTAGACATCAAGGTTTCGGAAGGGATAGAAAGTACATATAACATAATGTCAAGTTAAATGCAACGCATTATTATTGTCGCCCACCTATATACTTGATCGTGAAGGTTATATAGTGTGAAAAGCTAATAAATAATTATAAAATAATAATAATAATAAAAGAGTAGACCAAGAATTAAAGAAAATTTTTAAAATGTGGGGAGTGATCCGATCGCTCCTTATATAAAAATAAATAAATAAATATAAAAATAAAGCCGTGAACCCATAAAAATATAGAACTGGGGATTTAAAAAAAAGAGAAGTATGTACCTATACATTAAAAGAGGAACGATAGTTCAAATAATAAATCTCCAGAGAAAATAAATATTAAAAAATATTAATATATGGTATTATATGGTATGATATGTGATAAGTTCATGTTAACATGTTGTTGTAACGTTGGTTAACACCAAAAATACGACAGGTTTAATGACGTATGAAATAAAATCACATGCGTATCCTGGACGGATTTAATAATATGTATAACCTGATCATAATCATGAGGTTATGATCTCTTTTTTATATAAAATTAATTTTATATTTTTAACTACTTTATCATTTAAATAAAACCAGTTTTACGGATTTTATCGCGTATATTAACTTATTTTATATTCCCGACGTTTCGAGTACTTTACAGCACCCATGGTCACGGGGGGGACTGAGGTAGTTGACGTCCCAATGTCATGGTTAACCGGTTACCTCCAGATTAAAATTATTAATTTTGTTCCGATCTACGCAGTATGAACTTACAGTATCTTGAAGTCTTGCAGTTGTATGCTTGGGTTGCGATTTAATTTTATTAATTATAGGATCCCAAGCAGATGGTAGCACCCAGCCATCTTCTCTATTTAAATTAGGATGTTTTTTGATTTCAATAGCTTCGCGAATCATCCTTGGAAGGAATCGGTGTTCTTTAGCGAGGATTTGTGGTCTATCAAATCTAATGTAGTGACGGGGGCGATCCTGTACATGTTCACAGACTGCAGACTTCCCGGAGCGTCGATTCTTCACATCAGCTATGTGTTCTTTAACGCGGGTTTTTATTGATCTTTTACTTTGTCCTATATAAGAGAGACCACATTCACAATCAAGCTTGTACACTCCTGTATCTTGCCGAGGTACATTACACTTGACTGATGGTAAAACGACTAATCTTCTTCGGCGGCTTAGTATGTTTTAATGGAAGCACGCTTCAGGATGTAGCCAATCTTGTTAGTGACACCTCTGACATATGGCAGTACAGCAGGCACTCGCTCGACTGTGGCCGGCTTCACTCGTTGACTGTGACGTAGGCGCGGGATCCGAAGCTTATTGTCGTGCAAAACTTGCTTGACGTGTTGGAGCTCGGCGGCCAGTTGTTTACTGTCACAGATCCCTCGTGCTCTCTGAAACAAAGATTTACCCACGGTAGCTAACTGTGAAGGATGGTGATGAGAGTCACCGTTTAAATATCTATCTGTATGGGTCTTTTTTATATACACAGTGTGGCTCAAGGTGTTATCAGGATTCCGAATTACTAACACATCTAGAAAAGCTAAATAGTTGTTTGCCTCTAACTCCATTGTGAACTGAATTTTAGAATTTATGGAGTTAAGATGGTCTAAAAATGCAGTTACTTTATCTAAAGGTAGAATTGTGAAAGTGTCGTCTACGTACCGCTTGTAGAATCTTGGATTTACGGGAGAAGTAAGTAGGGCTTTCTCCTCAAAGTCTCCCATGAATATATCGGCGACAATGGGAGATACAGGTGAGCCCATCGCCACACCATCTACTTGCTTGTAGAACTCCTCCTTCCACAATAGGTAGCCAGATGTAAGGCAGTGTCTAAGTAATGATGCATATTCTATGGGCATGTTGTTTTTCTCCAGCCTTCTAGTTACAATCGAGATGCAGTCTTCAACAGGTAAGCATGTGAACAGAGACTGCACATCAAAACTGACCATAGTTTCATTGTCTGCCAGATGTAGGTCTTTAATCTCGCTGACAAAATGGTAGGAATACTTTGTGTGTGCTCTTGTATGTCCCCTGAGCGGTGTAAGTATTTTCGCTAACTGTTGAGCTAATCTGTAAGTTGGTGAATCGATTTGGCTAACTATGGGACGTAGTGGAGCATTGGGCTTGTGTATTTTTGGTAACCCATACAACTTCGGTAGTTTGGCACATGTAGGTATTATCGATTTTACGTCCGGATTTAATTTTTCAGAGTGTTTCTTTATACTTCATACTTTATCATACCACTTATCCATGTCTAACATTGTATTTTATTTTAATGTTCAATATTAAATGTATTATTATGTTATAAGATTCAGGGTTGATGTAATATTATATTTAAATATTTCATTTTTTAATGTCCATATTATTGATAACAGCATTAGATGACAAGTATTTAGTATAATGTAATGTAAATGTATTAAGAAATCATTTTTTATTATAAGAATCAACAACATAAAATGTAAAAAGTAAATACAAAACATCTCAGTACATCAAACATCAAGTATCGGGGGAGGTGTAGTGGTATGTGCCTTCCTCCTCCCGGTAGTGTAATAAATACATCTACACCTAGGTTAAGTGAGGAGAATTAAAGAGATATTATCACGAGACAGTTGTTTCGATTGGTGCGATCACCACAGTGGGAAATGCCAGATATATCTTATGAGTTCCGATATAAGACGGTATAACCATCTTATCTACGTTAGACGTAAAATAATAAAACTTACCATATGAATTACAGTCAGTATTCTATAAGAACGTGTCAGTGGTCCAAGGACAAGCCGATTCATTCGTGCTATATCCATAACATACTCGGTAGTAAATACTAATTATTATAATATTATTATATATACTTTATTGTAAACCACAAAAAATATTAAAAAAGGCTTACAGGGAGTAATACTTAAGAGGTAGGTACAATAAGGCGGACTTATCTCTGAAAAACGATCTCTTCCAAACAACCTTAAGATTAGGAGAAAATTATACTATTGGACAGTGAGAGGTGGTGTTTATTATAATAAACTTACATACTAATACCTACCTAAATAAACTAAGAAGATATATTAGAATATCAAAATATGTAATACACTAATATAGACAATTAAAATATGATAGACATACGAAAGGTTAATTAGGCAAATATTCATAAAAATTATAAAAATAAATGCAGGAAGGACACAAAAATTAAATGTCGCAAATGACGAACAGTGATTATTGCAGTGATAGGTAGTGGTTTTGACGTCAGTCTTAAACTTATCTAGTGTTTTCGCGAATTTGCGGAGGAAGATCATTCCATAAGCAGATGGCCTTGATTGTGAAGGAATTCTTAAAGTATTTAGTTCGATAAGACTGTGGCGCGAGTATAAATTCTCCGGCTGACCGTAGAACTCTATGCGGTCAGTCATGACCTAGATACTTAAAGTTTTCTTTTTTTTTTCTTTTTTAAAACTTAGAGTCATATGATTGAATAATACACAGTACAGAAGAGAAACAATTTGTAGATTCCAGCGAAGGCATATGGGTAACCACTTGAGCTTATGAAATTCGGAGACATGGTCAAATTTGAGCTAACCAAATATGAACCTAATAGCTAGATTTTGAATACCCTCAAGTTTGTTTTGTTGATCTTCACTTAAATCAAGATAGCTTACGTCCGCATAATCGAAAATAGAGAGGATTAAAGAATGTGCACCACCAACAATAATGGCTTGAGACTTACAAAGATTAATCTTAAGCCCATGGCACTTACTCCATTCGCTAATAGCCGCCAAGTTCGCGTTGATGGCAGAAACAGCGGTAGGCAAGTCTTCAAAAGTTGACTGCGTATACACTTGGAGATCATGTACATACATGGGATAGAGAGAAGATATTTTTAGGGGATGAATGAAGATAGAAAAGAGTAAAGGAGACAACACATCACCTTGAGGCATTCCAGCTCGCAGTTCACACCAAATTTGAAATTTATTTTCAATGCGAATACGCTGCCGCCGGCCTTAAGATAACTTTGAAACCAGCCAACCACTGATGAAGATATGTTAATAGAACGCAAAAGACTCAACAAGATGTTAAAATTAACAGAATTGAAGGCATTGCTAAAATCTAATAATACTAACACAGCTTTTTATTATCTATACTTGTCGAATATCGTCAGTAACTTTAACCAGAGCTGTATTCGTATTATAACCTGACTGGAAATCGGATTGAAGAGAATTAAAAGGCAATTTCTATTTAGATAAAGACTTAAGTGGTGAAAAACTAGTTTCTCTAGGACTTAAGATAGATACAGAAGAATGGAAATGAGGCGAAAGCCGGTAAAATGCAAAACGTGGAATTTTTAGGGAGAGGAATTACTTGTGCACTTTTCCAAGTGTCAGGGAATTCAGACGTGGAGATAGATTTATTCAGGATATGGGTGAGAATGGGAGTAACAAATTCAAGGATAGGTAAGATCATGTTACATCTAACACTGTCATCATCCACGACTTTGGACGAGATGGATAATATGTTCTTTTTAAAATCAAAGTCAATTGAAAGGCGTGAACTTAAACGGTGGGAAATTAGTAAATGGCATTGATAATAAGAAAAATATAATAAAATTTTCCTTTCAAATCAATAGCTTTTAAAGGAATCTTGCCAGGACTTTGCTTTTTTATCTTGACCTATTTAGTAAAGAACCAGCCATAAAGAGCTCTTTCCAATTGATTCCCATCCGAGATATCAAATAGCCGGCCATTCAGTTTAGCGTCCTATAAAATATTTAATGCTATATGTCAAAGATAAATAATATATGAATATTAAAATACGACGAGAGTTATGACTCTTGTCGTAACTCGTCGTCTCGTTTATAGCTAGTTCGAAATCTATTGTATTTTCGAGATATTTTATATGTTGTTTTTTATTACTTTTTAAATAGGTAATATGTATTCATAATAATTATATATTAAAAGTATATATTATACCTATTATTAATTATAAGTATATATATTATATAATATATACACTCATTATTTATTATTACTAAAATTTAATTATCATTTATATTACAATGGGCGCTGCAAGAGTTGTAAAAGATTTATCATAAATTTTTGGATATGATTTTTTTATAATAAATAATTGTAATTAAACTCAGAAAATTATCAATTATTATCTATCAGAATGTTAGACAACTACAGACAAAAACAAACAAATTATATAATCATTTGTTGAGCAAGATATTGTATTAGTTACAGAGACTTAGGTATGTGACGGAATTTTGGATACAGTAATTACTACTAACAAATATAATGTGTTTCGGAAGGATCGTGTTTCTATAGGTTTTATGATCTTACGTAATGCTCGATTGCAGACGTTTGCAAGACCCGAATGGTGCAATTATGAGCTCCAATACTTATGGGTCACTATTCCTGCGGTAAATATTGCATCTTCACATTATTTGCATATAGCTGTTGTATACATACCTCCAAACTCTTCACTACTGTTAAAAATACAATTATTTATTGACATCCTTTCATTAGCTAGAAATTTATATCATAATGATCATTTTATTGTCGCTGGAGATTTCAATTTACCGTGCATAAATTGGTTATCAAGGTTCTGTGGATATACAAAACACTACCAAAAAGGACAATGCCAGAATCTCTATGTATAGATTTTTAGATGGGGTAAAGTTGTAACTTTGCCCCATCTAAAAATCCCCATTTACCTTAAGTTTTATAATGGCATTAGTTGCAGTTTATTGTAATTGCAATATATAAATTGTCAGGCGCTAATAAAATGTGTAAATAAGGATTTTAAGAAAAAACTGCCGTTGGGTTTGGATAAAACAATTATATGATCACCGATATCTGTGATATTCTCCTGTTTTGAAGCTAAAAATCCTAACACTATAAGATAACTACAACGTGTTCCTTAACTGGCTTAGGTTTAAAAAAATAGACTCCGATACGTAAATATTACTCCTGATGTTGCGTCAATGTGTTGTTTTCTACGTCAACATTTAATATATGGTAGGACTCTTTTCTGCTTGGGAGTCCGTCTGGGTAGGTACGACTTTCCCATTTCAGTCAACATGCTGCAGTGCGTACCTACACTGTTGTGGTCCAGCGGCGGTTCAGAACAGTGTAGGTACGGCGGTCTACTGAGCGCTCGAATTTCCTGGCCCCATGGCCTTGTGTTCCTGGTGCGCCTTACCTGAGCAGGAGAATGGGGAGGAGAGGTCCTCCCCCGAGGAGAGGCTGCCTTGGGGCGGCCAGCGCTGGTGGGGTCGCGGATGTGTGCGAAAGCGTTCCCGTGGCCCTGCCAATATGTGGCGAAGGTGGAGCACCATGGGGTTTTAGTGGGTGCAAGGCCAACATAACCCGTCCTTGCCCCCGCGAGGCGAATATGCGTAGGCATTTTCCCATGTAAAAAAAGGTGTCTATGTGAGTCACTTACCGTCAGATAGGCTGTAAGATTGTTTGTCATTTCAGTTTTTGGTAATTAATTACTTGACATAATATTTTTTATATAGGATGGGGTGACAAACGAGCACACAGTCCACCTGATGGTAAGTGGTTGCTGTGACCCTAGACATCTATCTATCTTCCATAAGAATCAAAATGCAGATGCGTTGTCACCGTGAGGACTAAGATGGAATGCCTTTTCCAGTAAAGTCTCGTTCTCTACACTCACCATACAAACACAGCAGTGTTAAGCTGCTATTTACCTGGTATTCTGTGAGGCGTGGTCCTTCAGTCGAGCCGACCTTCGTACTACAACATACTACTAATATAGCTGCAGCATGGCTACCACGTAATAAAATATTTTGTAGGTGTCTTCTCAATAACAGGTACCTTGACCGGCGATCGTATCAGCTACCATTTCTCACCATAAACTTTGCTGTCAGTTAGCTGGCTAGATAATGTAGGTCTGGCATATTTAAGATTGTAATTTCGATTTTTATACATTTGCCTCTTTTTACTTTTACAACATAATATGTGTAACAGAATGTTACGTGGTAATATGTGTACATGAGATGCGGTACACAGAATGTGAAGATGCGGTAGATTTTATTAAGGTGTGATAGCGATACATCACAAAATAAATCAAAATAATTTATACGGTTTCACCCTAATATCAGTGGTCTGGAGAGAAATAAGAACCCACAAATTATATTTTAATTTGATAGGGTAGATGTTCCACTCTTTCTATTCATAAAGCTTCGTTGACCATCGTTAAGGAGGATATTTTTCATCCTTCCTTATTAATTTGTACTTCTGCTATTTTAATACCTTTACTGAAACCCCTCTCTCGTATTAAATTTATTTTTTTGTGCAGGCTATAACATCATTAATAAATCACTTAGTAAAACTTTAGTCCTTTATTAAAGAGGAAACTTATATTAAGTATATCTGGAAAATCTGGAAAAGAGCTCATATAGTCCCAATACATAAAAAAGGTTCTCAAACATCTATTAAAAATTACCGCCCTATTTCAATTCTTAACGTATTAAGTAAGATGTTTGAAAGGGTGGTAAATTCGCAGATTTATCCTTCTCTATCTTCGTTAATATCGACTGAACAACATGGGTTCATCAAAGGGCACACACATACACAACTGCAAGCACATGCATCTAAATAGTTATGCGCTAAAATGTAATAAATTGTCGGTTCGGTTAAAATTAAATGTTTTCTACAGAAAAAAAAATGTTAATAAGGTAGCTGTAAGATATAGTTAAAAGAACTTTAAAGAGCTGTGGATCTTGTATTTTTTTAAATAAATAAAAAATTAATTTAAAAAAAACTATTTAGACATTCGCGCTTGTGATATTTCTTAGTCTACTTAAAAGTGTCAACATATTTGATTTTATTATATAATAGCGAAGCTGCCTTGGCTTCGCATAGATTGGATCTAACAATGTGGCGTTATTTAGGTTCAAGATAATAAAATATCATTTTTATTTAATCATATATTATTATTTTTAAGAAGAAAAAGAAATAAGTTTTGAGAAAAAAATATAGCCCATATCTCTCCTACCATTGCTCTCTATCTGTACGTAAATTTCCTCACAATCAGTTTAGCCATTCCGAAGATTAGCCCGGACAGACAGACAGGCAGAAAGACCGACAATTTTTAAATGGTTATTTTTGCCTTAATAGCATAAAAATAACCCGCTGAGCTAAATCAAAGCCAGTTATTTTAATATTACAGGCAGACACAAAAATTTATTTATATGTATAGAATTTAGCTTATTGCTGAATAAATTAGGGTCTATACTCCTGATGCAATTATATTATTGATAGTCTTACTTAAACTATTGAAAATTTCCACTGCGTAGGGAGGATTTGACATTATCGCCGTACTTGGCAAATATAACTGTCAAATAAATTGGTGTGTATTATTAAGTTTGAAGAACACCTTCTCTCCTATAGCACGCAATCATGTGAAACAGCCAATATTCACCATTGTACCATACAGTACACTTTTTTTACTTATTATAAGTCAGTGCTTGACTACAATCCCATCTGGTAAAGTGGCGATGAGGCCCTAAATGGTAAATCGAACTGTCACAGCGTAACAAAAGCTTCTCTTGCCTAAAAACACACTTTGTAACTAACCACTTACCACTACACTATGAATTAATATAATAACAATGTTATAATAACTAACCACAAAGTCAGTCAACTCACGGATGGTCTAAAGTCTATTTAGACCATCTAACTGTTGAAGAATGTTATTAACGATAGGAATATCCTTAAACTTATTATCCTTAAAACAACGGTACACCACAGTAGGATTATCTCTTGAATCGTGGAGACACTCAGACCCGGAAAAATTATTTGTAGGCTATACAAACACTTGTTCCGTGTGGGACCAAAAAGCTAAGTCACTGCGTTATAGAGCCGTCGGACCATAAAGTTATAGGCGCTTTGATGGCTTCCAGATTATATAATATTGAAAATAGGCTACAAGTAAAATGTACAAAAACAAAGTTTCACATACATAGCTAAAAAGGTGCAATATTGCATTATTATGATGATGATGATGATATGATATGTACAAGCTTAAATGAAAACTTAAGATTAATTGAGAGTTTAAACTAAGCCATTATCAAACCAAACGCTTCACATTATTTGTCGTTCCATCTTGACATTACAAGAACTAATTTCCTAGTTACCACCACTTTCCTTTTTAAAGGCAGTTTGGTTACGCAACTACGTCGTACATCACGTGATTGTATCTGTAAGTGATCGCCGATCTTGAGGTCTCAGGTTTGAATCCCGGATCGGGCCAAAATTAGTTATTTTGATTGTCTGTCACGAAATTCTCTGTAGCAACCCGGAGTCAGGAAGTTGGGGGTGTTTCACCCCCGTGCCTCGGAAAGCATGTAAAGCCGTGGTCCTGCGCCTGATCTCTCTCTGGTCGTGTCGAATGACCGTCCCGCCGTCCACGTGGTAAACTAGTTCTTAAAATTAGGCTGACAACTGTCACTCTCCCCATAGATTGCCTAATAAGGGGTAAACTTGCCATAGTTGCCACGCTTATCAGGCGAATTGGCAACTGCAGTTTGTTATTTTGGAAGACTTTGCTGCCTATATCCTAGCTTGTTTCCCTCAATCGCCTCTTAGGATACCCATTATATCTTTTGTCACTTGTCACTTCAATTAAACCTCAAACTACTCGTAGGTCGAAATTGTCATAATATGTGTAAGGCAACGTTCATCCAATCAACTCCATATGAATCCACTTTTATCTGTATTAATCCTATACCCCTTTGTCTCTATTAAATGATTTGTGATTTGATAAGATTTCCTCGAGATTTTTTCATCGCGATTTATGCAAATGTCTATTTTCAGACGTTTAAGCTGAAGTGAGTGCAGAGTGAATCGCCGCAAGGGCTGCGCAATACGCGGAGATAGATAAAATTATGGCAGGACTAAAGAAAGGCAAACATTTACCTCGGTTTAACTTCAGCTAGGATTTGCACTTCAAGGATTGCAATTAAATTAAAACATATTTATGTACACAGCTCGAAGAGCAGTTGTTTAAGTTAGGACGTTCACTGCCGAGGTTGCTTTAGTAAAGACTAGTAAATAATCTACTAAATATAAACTGGTTAGGCCCACCAGTTTCTATCGTATATACTACATTACAAATTTAAGACGGTACATTATTAATAGGTATACATATATGTACATGTGACGCCCTGCAAGGACATAGCAACACTAGAGTTACTACTCTGGTGTTGCTATCTACTTTTGCGGATGGAAAATCATCTAATGACGCCTTTCGCTGTGGGTGGAGCGGAAGGTGTCGACTTTTGACTAAAAACCATCCGTGTTCCTTCAGTGCCCTTACGTTCCGGAGCCGCGGTATCTCTTTCGAACAGCCCGCAGCCCGGCAGGCAATCGGCTTGCGGGCCCCTTCACGCTGCTGACAGCTCTTTGAGGCGCGCGTGGAACAAACGCGCCGTCGACGCCTGTCGTCGTTAGACGGACGGACGGCGAGCTACTACATTGCTCGCCGTCACAGATCACGCCTACCAGTGGTCAGGGGCCCGACAGCCCCGACGCCGGGGCGTCTCCGCGGCAACCGGGAAGGAAAGCTGTTGCTCTTTCCTCTCCCGCTCCGCCACCTCCCGCCGCATCACTGCTTCGCAGAAGGTGGTGACGGCATCCCATTCATCTCGCTCCGGACCATGGCTTCGACCAGGGCCGGACGCGGGTCGCCGCCGCCTATCGCCGCTACGAGTACACGGCGGTGCTCCGCCAAGCAGGGCACACTCACGGTGTGTCCACCATGTCTCCGGTCGATCTCGCGGTGGGAGCACCCGGGCGTTTCCTCCCGCCCGATTCGGTGCAGGAACCTCCCGAACACACCGTGTCCGGTGAGGACCTACGTCAGGCGGAGAGTGAGAACACCGTGGCTCTCTCAAGCCACTCCTCAAGAGGGTCTTATCGCCGCTATAGTGGCGTGCCAGCACAGGGTTGCGACAGTCGCTCTCTCCATGTCGCCATGAGATCATGCCGAATCTGTCCGCTGCGCGACGACTTGCCGCGGCGGGTTTCCCCGGCATGCCTCCGCGCGCCATTCATGCAGGCGCGCGGACTATCGCCTCCAGATCCATGGCGGCAATCCAGCAAGTGTTGCTATGCCACCCTAGCATTCTGTGAGGCGTGGTCCTTTCCCGGTCAGGCCTCACGGCTGTTGCGACTATCATATACATTTATTCCATGAAAAAAAAATATTAAGGATATGTCTCTTTGCGACAAACAAACTTACAGTCCACCTGATGATAAGTAGTTACTGCAGCCCATGAAACCTGCAACTTCAAATCAAAGGTTACAGATTCGTTGTCCTCTGAGGACTAGATGGAATGCCTTAGAGCCTGGGTCTTTATACAACAGACAGGAACACAACGGCAGAAATAGGTAAAGAGTGGTATCTACCTAGACAGACGCCAGGGTATTAAAGGAGTCCTATCACCTAGTACGTAGTAATCAGTGAGGTAATCTAACCGTGTGCTGGCAGTATAAGAATATCCACTACCCCATATCATCCCGTGGGTGTCGTAAGAGGCGACAGACGGAAACTATTACAGGAGATAGGCAGCAGCATCTTATGTAGA
This sequence comes from Parnassius orleans, assembly GCA_029286625.1. Taxonomy (NCBI): domain Eukaryota; kingdom Metazoa; phylum Arthropoda; class Insecta; order Lepidoptera; family Papilionidae; genus Parnassius; species Parnassius orleans. The sequence goes on from JAGSMP010002809.1 coordinate 14,637, forward strand.
ATAATAAAAAACTGCGGTTGCCAACCCGCCTGCTAAGCGTGACAACTATGGCAAAATCCTCCCTATGAGGCAATTTATGGGAGAGAGCTATGTAACAGACAGATAGAATAGTTAGGTACTCCGCTGATGCGCTACAAAAATGAAGTAGTTTCAACAGCATCCCGAAGATATCATTCTACTACGTATGGTGTGAAGTGTTTCACTTCTACAAAAATTCAGTGAGCCAACATGCCAATATAATTGAAGTAATTATAAATTAAAAATCATTATTCAATATAATTTTAAAATACATTTTTTTTATTTCCCTTGTTTTGAATAAATCTAATTTTACATTTTAACCTTTTTAACTTTGAATAAGTTATTCCTAAGGCCCCCCTTCCAGCCCCCGCCCATGACCGTGGGTGCTATAAAGCGATTAGAAGGTTAGGAAATAAAAAACAAAGTTCTAAAGTAAAAATTTAAGGTTTAATTCAATGTGTAGAGTTCGCGTAAACATAAGGAACCGTTATGTATAGATAATACATAATGATTTTGCGTCAATGAAATAATTTTTTACTCTTGATGATGTTGCTTAATATTTTCCACACTATTCATTAGTATACATCTTCTAATGAAACGGCCTGTACAAAATTCAAAAGAAACTGTCTGAAGGAGGCACGATATTATCGTCTTGAACAAGATTCATTACTGTAAAGCACACTTTATGTAAATTTTTATATTTTCCTCTATATCAACACTTTTCTCATTTAATCTGTAAAGAACAGAAAATATATTTTTTTATAGGATAGGGTGACAAACGAGCACACAGTCCACCTGATGGTAGTGGTTGCTGACCCATAGACATCATCTATCCTCGTTTGAATCAAAATGCAGATGCGTTGTCACGTGAGGACTAAGATGGAATGCCTCTTTTCCAGTAAAGGGTCTCTTCTCTACACTCATACATACGAAACACAGCAGTGTTAAGCTGCTATTTACGCTGTATTTGTGAGGCGTGGTCCTTCTCAGGCAACCCATCGTGCTACAACTTTACTACTAATAATATAGCTGCATGGCTCTACCACGTATAAATTTTACATTACATGTCAGAGTATTTTTATAAAGCACAAAACTTTTAAGAAAATCTTCAAAAATCAAAATACTAATGTAGTATCATCAAATCTAAAACCTATCAAATTCCACTGCTGAATATAGGTCTCCCAAGACCTGCGAGATGATATTATGGGGTAGTGGATTCTCTTACCGCCACTAAACGGCAAATAGTGAATACATAATAAAATAAAATATCAATAACAATATTATAATTAAAAGTGGAACAGGCGTTGAGCCTGCAATTGTATTGTCAAAAGTATAAAAGGAAAAGTAAGAAAGACATATATATATACGTTCTTAATTTAATTTTAATATTTAACGCGTAATAAAATATAATTTAATATTGGAGTCAATCTAATGGCCGCTTCTTGGTGGCAGAAAAGGAGTAGGCAAGTGAGTGGTAAAGGCCAGCTTCAAGTAAGTAAAAAACTTAAAAAACGTTATTTTCTTATGAATATTCGAAGAAATACGTGACCATCATTAGGAAACAAGACACGAAGATATAAAATAACACGTATACAGTTTTCTTGCTAAACGAGTTGTACGTTCAATTAAAGTGAGATCATCTATTGAAGCTAGAAAATATCGGACGTGCCTTGTGAAACAATTGATTTTTATTGTTCTACTTATTACATACAAACTTTAATAAGACTAGAATTACCGTTAAAGTCAAATAAATTCAAAGAGGGGCAAGAGCGAAAACCTTATGACGTATGTTATTCCGATTTCTTGAACTTAAAATGCTAGCTTTATTTGGCTTTAAATACTTGTATAGAACTAAAAACGCCTTGACCATTATATAGTTTTAATTTAAGTTAACCTTGGAAAGTAACTACAATAGTAAAATTTCCATTTATATTGTTTAAGTTTTTATGCAGTTTACACAACGAATTCTTTTCTTTAAGGCAGTTAAATTTTGACAGATTATTTTAGTAAAATCATCATAATTCTGGTAATTCTATTGACTACCTTAATATTTTTTATATTAAAACCTTATAAAACTGGTTTTATCCTGTTTAAATTGAACTTATTTTTAACTCCCGGCGTTTTGAGTGCTGTGTAGCATTAGTATTCACGGAGAGACTACTATACTAACCATAGTTTTTTTAAATTAATAATAAGGGTGATTAAACGTGTATACAGTCCACCAGTGACCGAAATTAGGTCTGGAGGATATTATGTACTCATCAGCAGGCCATCATCATCCTCTGTGTGACAACCAAGCACATTGCACTGGTAATTAGATGATGGGGCCCATTTCTACTTCTATCCCCGATCAAAATTCTGATCAAAACAAATGAAATGCCTTGTTGTGAGGTCTTCTCCCTTTTCACTGGTTCTCGTCCCTCACTTAATAAAAGTTATATATAAGTTTACATTATGCTGCTATTTCATGCTAATATTCTGTACGTGCGTGGCCTTTCCTCAGTTGAGACAAGCCATTCCTGGCATAGATGCTGGCATGGATGCTGTGGCTCATACATCTACATTTATCCTCAATTCAGAATCATTACGCAGATGCGTTGTTTGAGCCCTTTGAGAACTAAGATGGATTTTTTTTTAGATTTCAATAGCCTCACGAGTAATCCTGTAAAACAATTTGTGTTTTTTGCGAGGATTCATGGTTTATCGAATATGAGATAATGGCAGAAGCGATCCTGACTGAACATGTTCGCAGACTGCAGACCAGACTTTCCAGAGCGTCAATATTTCACATCAGCACCGTAAAAGAATATATAGGTTACTAAAATGGTCGCACGAGTATTGTATTGTCTACGAACTTGTTTACGTCCTCAATTCACAGCTAACAAGTCGTGCGCAACGCGGACGTGATTCCAATGTATTTCGTATGTGTTCAATTTGTGCCAGTATGTAATTTAATTAAGGTCTAGTATTTTCTAAGGTACCTTTCAAGATAAAACAAAAAATGCGTGCTGCCTGTGATGACGTATGGATCTGAGATGTGGTCCTACACTGGTGGCCGTATGAGGAAGCTTAAGGTCACTCAGCGAGCTATGGAGGGGGCTATGTTCTCTGCGTGAAAGACATAGAAATAAGGATATCCGGTCGAATCATAGTAACCGACACAGCCTAAGTAACTGAAGTGGCAATAGACCGGCTATATAGCACGAAGAACCAACCGATGGGTAAGGTTTAGTGGCAGCCCGGTACCGGTAAGCGAAGTGGTGGCCCTCCACTAGATGAAGTGACGACCTGGTAAAGATGCAGGAAGTCCGTGCTTTCTGGCATTAGATTTGTGAAGAGAGCTGTAATGATAATGATTATGATGTTCTATTATGGCTTTTTATAACAACTCAAAATTATAAAACACTGCGGTTTCTAACCAGCCAAGCGTGGCAACTATGACAAAATCCCCCCATGTTGGTATCTATGGGGCAGGCCTAAATGAATAATGGAAGTTTATAGGCTGTAATGATGATGATGATGAAAAAGACACGTTGTTGTTCATAAAATTGAGACTGCGATCGTTAATTCACCTGCCAAGAGCGACAAGTCCTATTTGCTGTGGGTGATAACAAAAATAATAATAATAAAGCATGTAGCGGTGTTTGGGTAACGACGCGTGTTGCTGCCGCAGAAGAAATAATTGTGGAAATATCATTTTAAATTCGGAAGAGATATAAACACGTCAACAGAATCTAGGGATATTTTATATTTCATCAAATATCTAAAAATCTATGAAGAATTTTCTAATATAGTAAATAGAAGAATGATAGGTTATTTTAAGGTCTTTAATAATAAATAAAAACATTTCGTAATTTTTGTTTTAAATAAAATGTTGATTTTTAATCGCCGTAGAAAATTAGTATGATAAAAAACTTCATTTCTTTTATAAAACTATTAATTTTAAATGAAATTGAAAAAATTATATAAAATATAATTATTAATAATCAGTGTTGCCACCTCTTACATTAATTACACATCGACATCGATTGTTCATACAAAATTAAATTGTCAATGTCTTGCTGCGGTATGAGGTCCCATGTTCTTTGCAAGTGTTCATAAAGTTGTTGTTGTCTTACGTTTTAAAGATGCTGGAGTCATAAATCTTGCTCAGACTAACGTCCGGGATATCATCGGAATAGTCGGATAAGACTGCATTTGGTCGTTACTCACACTGCGTGTGGCTCCAACGATGACGTATACAGCTGCCATAGAACCTCTCAAATGTCCCGACGATGCTGCCAATTTGGTCTTCAGCTTCGACATTGGATCTTAGACAGATCTCTGGTAAAGACTTTGGAGCACTCGATCCTTCTTTTGAGCTGTATTAAAGTTGCGTCCTGCATGCATTTGAAGATCTGTCTGTTCAGTTTCCTGTATGCTGTTAAATCTGCTGAAGACTGCAGCTTCATCTACCGTCTAACAGCCATGAGATTAAGAGTGTGATCGGAGAGTTTTGTGTTCTTCGACAGGTCTTACAGACGTTACCTCCATACATTACCATGGACAGTTTCCACAAGCATCATTCTTATCAAGCTACTGTTGATTCTGTTATTAAAACTTGACCACGAACTCTTAACGGAGATATATTATTGAAGTTTGCTCGAAAGTCCCGATCTTGTAATGTGAAAAACATAATATTTCAATTAACATATTTTTTTTATAAAAATTAACACACTCAATTTGGAATTTCCCTTGTGTTGTGGGGCATTTACAGTTACAATACGTAGACTACATAAATAACTCATGGACAAACACCCGGTTTGAAAAATATATTTAAAGGGCATACAATTTTTTTACAAAACAAAAACATGACAAACGAACTCACAGTCCTCCTGACGGTAAGTGGCAACTTCAGTTCATGAATGCCTGCAGCCAACTTTAAACAAAGAAGGCTACTGATGCACTGTCACCTCAGAGTACTAAGTTATAATGCCTCATAGCCTATAATTATACTAGCTCTCTACAACTTTTCAGACCAGAAAGCAAATATATGCGTTTACAACATTATAACTATTGCCATTCTTTTTATTCTTTATATAATTTTTTAAATTTATTGTTTTTTTATTTTAATTAATTCACAGTAATTTGATTTTCATTCAAGCATTTCTATATTATGTTTTCTTGTACATGATAAATTCTTGTATTTTAATTAAATTTTATTTAGTTAGTGGTCCGCAGTTAAAATAATTATAACGGCTGGGTAGCCCTTAGGAATGAGTTCAACCGCTATAACGGTTTAGTAAACAAGTTTTATGCTTTAGATAAGGTTATGATATGTTAATGGTATATATACAGATTAACATGTAAAGTTTCAAACTTTGCAGTTCACGTGATATAAAATCCATTATCCATTACAGCCTATAAAAGTCCACTGCTGAACACAGGCCTGCCTCACAGGGGAATTTGTCATAGTTACCACGCGAGGCAGACGGGTTGACAACCGCAATTTTTATTATTTTGAGTTTTTATCTGAAAGGTACTGCTACCCATGTTCTGCATTTTTAGTTAGCTTAGCTTAGTTTCCCTCTGTCGCCTCTTAGAGCATTTATGCGAGGATATGGGGTACTGGATATTTTTACACCACCACTACATGGTATGATATACTCGTAACAATAAAAATGCTTAATAATAAACGAACAATTTAGGTTTGGACGTAACTAAAGCAATAATTCAACGGAGTTCAGGCGCGCAGTATCTAGTTGAAAGATTTATTGATGTTAATTTCTCATTTCCAGTACTATCATATTTTTTTTTACTTGATCTAGTTCGTGAAGAAAACATTTATTTGAAATACACCTCGCATTTCTACTGAACGGTTTTGTATAGTCTGTATTTAGATTGCATATAAACTACAAGTACGTCCTCAACTTTAATAACCTTTAATAGACAAACAAAACAGTATCTAAGTTTGTAGGTACAAAACTCAGAATTATAAAACGTGTCACTAAATTGTAACAATTTAAATCTGTTTACAGTTATGTCTCGTTGGTCTAGTGGTCGCAAAGCAGCTATTAATGATAAGGTCCCGGGTTTGAAATCCGGGCCGGGTCACAAAAACAGTTATTGAGTTTCTCTAGCCCGAAGTCAGGAAGTTCGAGGTGTTTCACCTCTGTGCCTTGAAAAGCACGTAAAGCCGTTGGTTCTGCGCCTGATCTCTTTCCGGTCATGTCGGATCAGCGTCCCATTGGATTATGAGAGTCAGGAAATAGAGAGTGCACCTGTGCTTGCGCATACACTCGGACACTATAATCCTGTCCTGCGAAGATGGCTGGTCACAGTTGAGACTGGCCGCCGTGACCAATATTTTGTCCTCCAACTTTATGGTACGGATCAAATTAAAATATATATCGTGATGTAAATGAATTCCAGCGTAAACCAGCAGTTAAATGCTGCTGTGTTTTGTACGGCGATTCATATTATATTCAATCTTAGTCCCTAGGAGTGACAACGCCTCTGCATTTTTATTCTTAATCTATGATATGTTTACATATCTATGGGCTACAGCATCCACTTACCATCAGGCGGACTGTGTGCTCATTTGTCACCCTTATTCAATATTAAAAAAAATATGTTTAAGAATAATGTTTTAAAGTTAATTGTCTTCGCAAGTTTAGGCTCTATATAGATTAATCTTTTCTAAATCAAAGAACCAGTGCAATAAAACTCATAAATATTAAAAACCGATATTAAAGGAATCGATACTAGTATATCTGGCTCACGAGTCCACCTTCTCGCACTTTCTTCATCATCATCTTCTTCACTAGCCAGTTAAACTCCACAGCTAGACATGGCCACTCACTTTGTAGGGAGAATTTGCCTTACTCTACTACGCTCTCACAGAATACCAACGTAAAATAGCAGCTTAATGCAGCTCTGTTTCTTATGGTAAGTGTAGACTAAGATGGAATGCCTCATTTACATTGTAACGCAGACCATTTATACCCTATTCTATAAAATATATTCATGCTTAGTCGACGCGACGTCGCTCCTTTTTGGCATTTAGTTATTTTACTCCTGACGTAAACGGGATGGTTACGCCGCCATCTGTCGGAAGCCATAAGAATAGTTTAAGCTATATTATATACTCGCGCCAGTACTTTTTTTTTTTTGTAAAATACTTTTTTTAATTATTAAGGTGGGTGTTTATATTTATCTACTAGCTGGCCAGACAGACGTTGTTCTGTCCATTCCGACGATCCTTTGTCCTATAAAAAATATTCAAGGTCACTTACCGGGATAAAAATTATCCAAACTCTCTAGTTCGAGCAAGCAATACACATTAACAAAATTTCATTAAAATCGGTTTAGCTGTTTCGGGGATTAACGTGAACGATCATCATGACACGGGATTTTTATATATCAAGATTATCATAATGTATATAATTATATCATAATGCTCTTTATAAATCTTATAAAGAGCATTATGAATTATTGTAGTATTTATATACTGTACTTTTGAGTATTAGACCATCAAGTAATATCGATCAAGTGACGTTTGCTTATTTATAACGTTTGTCTGTGCCAAATTCTAAAAAATGCCAAGACTGTAGTCAAAGTTATAATAGGTGGAGTAGTTAAAATTAACACACAGAAACTTGAAGTACTCATGTTTTCCCTTTAAAGTTTCAGTCTATGTACGTCCCTGCTGGGCACAGCCTCCTCTCATTTCTGAGAGGGTTTAGAACGAAAGTGTCCGGCGTGCTGCCCCAATGCGTGTTGCCGAACTTCACATGTCTTCGAAATCTTTTTTCTTATTTCTCAGACATGCAGGTTTCCTTACGATGTTTTCCTTCACCGCCAAGCACGTGATAAAACAGCACTTAAAATTGTAATTGCAATTTCATTGGTGCCGGCGGGGATCGAACCCGGTTTGCTCGCGTACTAGAATAGAATAGAATAGAATAATTTTTATTCAATATAGATTACATGTTAATTCTTATTGAAAGTCATTTTTACTTTACCACTGGTTCGAAAAAACCTCTGTCCTGGGAAGAACCAGCAAGAAACCCAGCAGGACTTTTTTAAAGTAAGTTTTACATTAATGGTTGTACAAACTATTTAAGTACAAAATTTATTTTAGAAACTGCTTGGTAGCGACCACCTCATTCCCAGGGTTATTATCAATCATATATTCATTTATACTATAATAACCCTTTTACAGTTTCAGCTAACAAAACATTTAAACTTGGTAATAGAGAGTCTGTACACTTTCGGGACCTTTGTAATAGCGTATGCATTGCCCCAATAATGAATTATTGACTCTGTGGAGTCGAGAAACTGGTATCACTAGCTTGTGTTTGTTCCTAGTGTTTACAGAATGCATATCCTTTTTTTCTAAAACTACCTTTGTTTTTGTGAACATACATTAAATTTTCGTAAATATACTGAGAGGCCAAAGTTAATATATTTATTTCTTTAAATTTATCTCTAAGAGACTCTCTCGGTTTTAGGTTGTAAATAGCTCTAATGGCCTTCTTCTGTAAAACAATAGTTTCTGAATCAGCCGCGTTTCATAGCAAAATCCCATAAGACATTATGCTATGGAAATAACTGAAATAAACTAGTCTAGCTGTCTCGACACTAGTGAGACCTCTAATCTTTTTACAGCATAGGCTGCAGAACTTAGTCTGCTTTAGTTTGGATATATGGGGGCCACTGAGCTGCGTCGAGGTGATGCCAAGAAAACAGTGGATTCAACAGGGCTCAGTTCTTCCCATTTAAAAACATTGGTACCCAGATTTTTAACATTCGTTGTTGTAAATTTAATACATTTAGTTTTATTTACGTTTAAATGTAGATTATTAACGTTAAACTAATGCTAATTTTGATATAGCATTATTCACTTCGTCACATTTAAATGATTGACGTTTAAGTTTAAAAATCAAGGAAGTATCATCAGCAAATAATATATCATGATTATCCTACAAGGGAGGTAAGTCATTAATATATACCAGAAATAGGAATGGGCCGAGTCGAGCCCTGAGAGACACCATTAGTACAGGTGACCCGGAAGAACTTTACCATTGATAATAACTTTCTGCATTCTATTACTTAAATATGAAATAATAAGTTTAAGCTGTGTTCTTGACACCATAGTACTGTAGCTTCCTGATTAATGTCTCATGGTGAACATGTCAAGGCCTTGAAGGTCACAAAATATACCAAAGCATCCTCCGATTCTCCCATGCACAAAAATATGTTTAATAAGCTCAACTCCAGCGTCAGTTGTCGAGCGACCCCTTATAAACCAATTGATTTTATGTAGCAATTTATTAATATTAAAGAAACTTAAGATCTGATCTAAAATTATTTTTTCAAAAATTTTACTAAATGTTGGTAGGACAGAAATCGGTCTAAAGTTGGCGGGGTCTAATGTACTACCAGATTTAAATAAAGGAATAATACTGTGAAATTTACTACGAGCGCTAACCATCTGAGCTACCACGGCTCTTGATACGCATATACTCGTACACCTGAGCATCTTACTTTTATTAATCAACGTACGGGAACGTTGTATAAAAGATGTCCGGTTATTTATGATATTGCTGTTTTTGCTGTTGCTGTTATTTTGTGCAAACACGGTCCTTTTCCGGTCGAGCTGGCCCATTCGTGCTGCAGCTATAATATATTTACAGCGCTATCACTCAATAATTAAATCTTAATAGAGGCAATATGGATAGGAATCAATTATTAAAATATATTGAATATCTCAATAACATAAATGTGCATAAAGTTATCTTGTTTACATTGCCTTACATAGAGGGGTGGCCACAGGAAAATAAACTGAGATATAATTTAAATTTATTGATGCATAATTTGACATATAATAATAATTTAAATTTGACATTTAATTGTAAGAATAATAATGATAAATTTCATTTGATTGATATTAATAATTTAACTAAGAAGTTTTTGACAAGAGATAGGTATTACCTATCAAAGTATAGTATAAGACTGATAGCAAATGTGCTACCTTATTATTTATATTTTAACTCAGCCAAGATTTGGCTACCCAGACATCTGCTTCTATTGAGCAGTATAATGACTTTACATTGAATTTGGAATCAGTTTCAAGTATATTAAGAAATGTAAAATTCAAGTAAATTAGAAAATGAGACAATACAGGTATTCTCTAGCAATCATAGTAACAATTTAAATTATCCAGAATGTAGCCCACAAATAGTTAATAACAATTACAAACTTTTAAGTATTACACTATTTATAAAATAAAATATATACTAGAACAATGAACCTAAAACTAAAACCTTAAAAAATATTATACATAACATAAACATAAACACTCACGCCTGTCACCCAGAGGGTAGCAGAGACTACGGACTTCATTTGGCACGATCCTGGCACCTCTCTCTCCTCCTTTACATCCATATATCTACGCATACACGCTCGTCGGTTAAGGTTACTCTAATAACTAAAATATATTATTAAAAAGGAGGCCCTTTAGGCAAGGTTCCGAAGATACTGGCAGCGTTCCCCCTTTGAATAGCTTGACTAATTCTTTGTCCGAGGTAGCTGCCAGCTCTTCGGTCTCCTGTGACGTCGACTAACCTTTTTGCTATTTCCTTAAAAAGCTTATAAAAGCCCTTGGTGTCGAGTCCCTTGGTCCGTAAGGTCCTAGGACTAGGGTTCCTAGGACACCGAATGGGACAAAAAGATATTCGGAGCCTAGACCCCTGTATTGTATAGAAAAAGAGCCTACTCCTTTTTAAAAGGCCGGCAACGCATCTGCAATTCCTCTGGTTCCCCTGGTGTTGCAGTTGTTCATGGGCGGCGGTAGTCACCTACCATCAGGTGAGCCGCATGCTCGTTTGCCACTATGCTATAAAAAAAAAATTTTTGCATGTCTTAGCTTTTTCAACCGCTTCACAAGCCGCACCAGCTCTGTTGTTGGCGCCATGTAGATGGGAAGGGGCCAGCGTGTCTGAACAAGTTACATCCCATACCAGCACCCGGCCCATCTTCCATGGAATCAAACTCATACCGTCCGGTCTCTTGCCATCGTCTCTTGCAATACCAGACGGCTCAAGTAGACTTGGCACGTTGACGGTGGCAAGGGACCGGCGTATGGTATCGTTAAATGCTGCATGTCTCGAGAAGCGGCCTGCACTTTTTTGGCATGATAGTCCGTGACGTCTTAGCTTGGCGACGTCACTGCCACACGTACATTTATGAGGGGCGCAGACCTGAACCCCAAGCCGTAGACAGGTTGCAATCCGGATCGTGTCAGGCTCAAGAAATGTTCCTATATTTGACGAAGGGTACGCGTGAAGCCAGTAGTCGGCCTCATGCGTACCCATGGCCAAAAGCCTAGCACAAGCCGAAGCTGTACTAAAGCTCAAAAGGTTGTCATAAGTCAATTTGCAGTTTATGTCGTCCCAGCTCCTCTGTGAATTTGGAGAAACTGGAAAATTTTGACCAGGGCATGCAATTAAGAAAGCGTTTCTAGCTTCTTCCAGGCCAGCAATCTCAAAGTTTGAAGGCGATGCCCTTAAAATTTTACTTATGATATTTGCTGAAATATGGACAGAAGATAGGAAGGCCGGTAAAGAGACACTGGAAATTTTGCGAATCCCTAAACCACAATAACGGATAGGTAGGGATGCTTGGGTCCAAGATTGCTCGTTCAGGTGCATATTAAGAATCGATTCTAAATTAATTTTGATTAAGTTATCTACTTGTGTCAAGAGGTCAGGGTGATTTCAAAAGGAGCAGCAGCGGAGCACATACGTAAATTTTGGGACGAAAAGACAGAATTTTAAGATACAAAGTGACTAATTTCAAGGAGACGGTCAGCGAAATTTTGAAATTTAGTAATTGAATTATTAATATATTCAGAAATAGATTCATTAAAAGTTGGAAAACCTAAAAGGTAAAGGGAATTACTGTTAACTATTTAAATATTTAGAGCCAAAATATTTAATTTTTGTTTTACGTCATTTAAATTTAAGTTGCAGTTATTTATAAAAAGTTGGCATTTGCTAAAATTAAGCTCCAAACCAATGGCTTCAAATTTATTTTTGATTAAAAAAAGGTCCGAAAACACAGTATCCATATCACTTCCTAGGGTTCCGTCGTCCAAATACCAAACGTTGAATTTAGAATTTAAATTTTGGATTATAGGATTTATAGCCAAACCAAAAATTACTGGCCCAAGGGGATCACCTTGTTGACAACCTACTTCCGAGGACAGTTCATTAGAACGATATAACATTTTTTTTTTGGGTCAGCGTAACTGAGAAAAAGATAATTGTATATTTCCGGTACATGTTGTTTTATTTCCGTCAGTAGATAGGGATACCCGAATTGAAAGCATTCTTGACATAAATTTTGAGCAACACGTCAGGATGTCCGTAAGTTAGGAAAGAATGTAGGGCATGGACGGCCTCCACACCTCCTTTACAGAAGCCTAACTGTACGGTTCAAATTCAATTTAATTTTGTAAAATATGTCGAACAGCAATTTTGGAGGCCAGGCGTCGTAGTGTTGATCAACAGCAATTGATCTCACCCCTCCGTCCTTTTGGTGAGGCAATGAGTTTCGCGCCTAAAGAATGGGAACAATTTCTGGATTGACATTACCGGAATACATAAAGTTGATTAATTTAGTGATCGAATTTACAAGTTGCTCACCTGCATCACCCACAGAATGCGATGTTAAGTCTTTCAAATGTTGAGGTGAGGTTCCATCTAAACCTGCAGCTGAACCTGGTTTAAAAGATAAAATGGCATCCGTAACATCTTTGTTTTCAATTTGAAGGCATGCTTGCCCTGCTGTTAGTCGGTCGAGAAAATATGGGTTTACTGGAGCTGGAGGATGTTTTGTCCGTAAGGCCTGAAGGGTGTCAGGGGTATCTGGTGATAACACGTCACAGATTTTGAGATCTCCGTCACAGATTTTGTTTTCGATGAGTTTGTTGCGATTACGAGGGGCATCATGTTTGATTAGAGGTGCGGGAGAAGGTGAGGAGTTGACAGCACAGTTATTTTTAATCTTTTGTGTCAAGGATAAATTTGGTTTATCAGTTTTTTTTTTATATGTAGTTTGCTGTATGAAAATAAAAATGGGTTCTGCCAGTCTTGAGTACAATTGCTTATGTAACATTTCTGGATTAATTGACAAATGTGTAACAGTTATTCGAGCTCCTGGATTCTTTTAACTATCGGTATACTATTTTTCAAATGGCTAAGATATGTGTGAAAATTGGATCGTTGGCTACAAAGTAGGCGCACTCAGAATAATGGGGTGGATGTCTAAAGGTGAACTGTTTTGGCTAATACATTTCCTGTGTATTTTTGTTTTTATAGGCATTTTAAAGATTTGAATGACTTGTTGCACTGTGTACATGTATGGGTCATGTTCGACGTGCCATCACAAGATTGGGTCACGGACTGCATTCACAACAGTTAAATATAATTACAAAAAATAATAACTTAAAACAAATTTAAAAACACAATAAAGTAACTTAAAAATTACACTAAAAATATAAAAAAGTCAATGTCAATATATGACGGCTACTTGTTTTGGTAAAAAGACGCATGCGTCGTTACGTAGGTGGGTCACAGAACGGTCCCGCAATTGGACGCTGCAGTGGAAGAGATCCAGAGACGCATGTCGTCGCTAGGACAAACGATGGCGGCTATAGCAACCGTGTCTTGAAATTATCACACACGGACTAGAAGTTTTCAAAGACTGAACAGGCACTGTGGTGACACATATGAAAACATATGAAAAATATCCCGACAAACTCTTATATGCAGGTCTGAGCAGTCAGGAAATTAAACTGGCTTAAAAATAAATATTTTAAGAGACCCGATCCTGCTTGTCACTTTTGTTTTTATATAAACTATAGCCTTGTTTGCATAGATGGCTTTGCGATACGATAGCTCTTCATCAGTCAATCAAATATATATTTCAGAAATCCTTTGTTGCGAATTGTTTCGTTACATTTGGCATATATAATAGTTAATTGTATAATTTCTCATAAAAACAATCATAAAGATTGTATACACCGGGTGCATCAAAATGGGCAAGGCATGTTGGGCAAAGAATTACAAATTGATTTGTTTTTAAATAGTAATAACATACATATTTTGTATAACTGAACATTGGTTAAAATATTATAACTATAATATGTTTAATTTCAGTAAACACCAGGTGATCAGTTGCTTTAACAGAGAAAAAAATGTATGCGATGGCTCCTTAATATTAGCTAATAAATTATTAATAAGTAAAAAGAACGTAAGAATATTGTGAGCTTCTCTGTTGAGCGAACTGTAGAAATGGCATGTGTTGAGTTAGAGCATTTTATTGTTGTCAGTGTTTACAGACCCCCACATTCTATGAATGATTGTTTTGAAAAAATAATGGAGGAAGTTTAGCTTAAACTTAATAAAGAAAATAAATCTGTCGTCGTATGTGGAGATTTTAATATCAATCTCCTTGAAACTTCTTCCATGAGTATTAAGTTTAGATCATTGCTGCAATCATACAACCTTATTAATTTGTTCTTTGAGCCAACACGTATTGTTACATAAATAAATTACAAACACGTTACATAAATAAATTATTTAAAATTTAAGTTCTGATCACTGTGGACAGTTAGTCTCGTTACCTTACATGCACAAAAAACAGAAAGTTAAGAAAGTTGTGCTTGTTCCAATAAATGAACATCGCTTAGAGAGATTTAGAAGTATTATAGTGAAAAATCTGCCTTTTCTTCCATATAAAAACAATACTAACTATTTATATGGATCATTATTTCAACTAATAAGTCTTGAATTTAATATAACATTTACTTCTAAAACATTCTCTTTAAACAGTCGCAAATCGTTTAATGAGTGGGCGACAGTAGGAATCCATAGGAGTAGACAAAAGTTATATGACCTTTACAATGAAAGATTATATAATCATAGTGTTTCATTTAGAGAATGTGTAAAAAAATATTCCAAAATATTTAAAATAGTGTATTGTGCAGCCAAGTCTTTATATTTAAGAAACAAAATTAAGACTCACTAACTACTCAAACTTCCAATTAAATTTTAACAATAATTCGACAAAATCAGATCAAGACGTTGCAACGGCTTTCGAACAATATTTCACCAACTTCCGATCTTGACTACAAAGTCACTCAATTCCTACCGTGTAAACAAAATGTAAATTTCTGTAAAAAAGAATTTGCATTTCATAGAATATTATCAGGTGATATTGTAAAATATTTCAAAACTATTGATATTAAGAAAACAGCAGATTTATGGGGGATTTCTGTTAAAGTTATTGCGTCTATAATAGATGCGATCGCACCCCAATTATATATAGCTATTATTTTCAATGCTAGTATCTAATCTGGTGAGTTTCCTGATTTAATGGAACATAGTAAAGTTATACCTTTTTTTTAATCTCGCAGTACATTGGACCCCACTAATTTTAGACATATTTCTGTACTGCCAACGCTCAGTAAAATTTTTGAAAAAATTATTCTAGATCGAATGTTAATTTTTTTTAATATAAATAAATTACTCCATAACAATCAGTTTGGATTTACATGGGGTCGCCCGACAACTGACGCCGGTGTTGAGCTAATCAAACTTATTTTCTGTGCATGGGAAAATTCACAAGATGCTTTGGGTATATTTTGTGATATTTCCAACGCTTTCGACTGTGTTCACCATGAGGCATTAATCAGGAAGCTACATCATTATGGTGTAAAAAACATAGCGCTTAAACTAATTATGCCATATCTAAATAATAGAACGCAAACAGTTGTTATTAATGGATGCAGTTCTTCCGGATCGGTAGTATCTATGGGTGTTCCTCGGGGTTCAGTTCTTGGTACCTTTCTGTTGTTAGTTTATATTAATGACTTACCTTACTTGGTGGGGAATAACCATGATATAGTATTATTTGCTGATGATACTTCGTTGATTTTCCGTCTTAAAAGGCAATTATTGAAATATGACGAAGTGAATAATGCTATATCAAAAGTAGTACACTGGTTTAACGTTAATAATTTGCTTTTGAACGAAATGTAATGTAATGTAATAAAACGAAATGTATTAAATTCACTACACGTAATGTTAAACAGGTGAATACCAATGTGATTTTAAATGGAGACAACTGGGCCTTGTTGAATCCACTGTTTTTCTCGGAATTACAGTTGACGCGAAGCTTCAATGGGACCCTCATATATTTAAACTAGCTAGCAAACTTAGTTCTGCAGCATATGCTGTAAAAAAGATTAGATGTCTTACATGTGTTGAAACAGCAAGATTAGTTTATTTTTGTTATTTCCATAGCATAATGTCATATGGAATCTTGATATGGGGTAATGCGACTGACATTGAAACTATCTTTTCTTTTGCAAAAGAGAGCCATAAGAGCAATTTATAACCTAGGTCCGAAAAAATCCTCTAGAGAAAAATTTAAACAAATAAATATATTAACTTTGGTTTCTCTATATATTTACGAGAATTTAATGTATGTACACAAAAACAAAAATAGTTATGTGCATTCTGTAAATTCTAGGAACAAGCACAAGTTAGTTATACCAGTACTCGACTCCAAAGAGTCATTAACTCCCTTCATGGGGTAATTTATACAGGTTTACAACAAAGTCCAAGAAAATATACAGACCTTTTCTATCAAAAGGTTTAAATTATTTATTAAGCAAAAATTGTCTAGTAAGGGTTATTATACTACTAAAGAGTACATGACTGATAATAACCCCTGGGTATGAGGTAATCGCTACCATGCTGTTTCTAAATGTTTTACAACAATTGTATAAAATATTAAATTGTAAATTGTGCTTTTTAAAAAATGTCCCGCTGGGTTTCTTGCTGGTTCTTCCCAGGACAGAGGTTTTTTTTGCGAACCAGTGGTAAAAGTAAAAAATGACTTACAATGAGTATTATGTATTGTAATCTATATTGAATAAAAATGATTCTATTCTATTCTATTCTATTCTAATACTCAGATAAAATTTATTTATAGGTAAAATTCATAGAACGTAAACATATTGAAAATTACAGTTGTATGAATAAAATAGTTCTAGAGTGTCACTTTTATACTTTGTCAGGTTATAGTTTATTCGATGGATAACTATTATCTGACGATTGTTATAACGGGCCCATATATAAATAAAGTAAGTAATAAAGAACGAAACGTTTGTTATAGAAATCTGTTTTCCCTTACTTAAACTGAAATCTTTGGTAACCAAGTGTTGACAAAGTGAAGCTTTTACTTCAAGCTCTACTACAAACATACGCAACTCTCTACAGTTCTAAATGCTTCAAGTAGCATTAGAGAAAACCACTTTTAGAATCGCCCTGGATTAATAATTTGTTTTTCGTTTTTAATATTGTAAAATAAACGCTTTAGTTACTTTCATTATTTTCTATGAGCTGAAGAAAGCCAATTTTTGTTTACTTTCTTTTTAAGTAAATATAATATAACAACTCAAGAGTACCTCTAAGATTATTTATAGATTATTTTCACGTTTGAAATTATTTGGCTTCCATAGCTTGTAATAAAAAATAATATAAATAAAATAAAAATAATGCATATCAGTTATACATTACATTATAATAATATATAGTTATTTCTGTTGGTTCCACAACGCAGACTGTCAGTGCAGGATGGTGCTGTCGGAAGTCTATGTTCAGCAGTAGACTTGTGATGGGCTGTAGTAGTAGTAGTAGTAGTAGTGGTGGTTGGGAAAAACTAGAAGAGTCTCAGTCTTCGATTGATGGCGGTCAAGCACACCTGTTTACAAGCGAGTCGAGCATCAAAGCTGCGGGACGTCTGTTACTCGCGCCAAATTGTTTTTCCAAGTTTTTTTTTAAATTATAAAACTGATTTGACAAACGAACTTACAGTTGACCTGACGGTAAGTGGCTACTGCATTCCATGAACACCTGCAGCCGAATTGAAACAAAGAAGGCAATAGATGCAAGTATTGGCATTTGGTGGCAGAAATAGCCAAAACCTAGGCATATTCTTAGACAGAAAGGGAGTTCTACCACCTAACGCAGTATTTATGATAAGCCCTCCCTGCAACCGGAGTATCACATGACGCGTGCTGATGTAGAAAAACTATTAAGAAATTGCATAAAGTTATGAATTGCAGATTTTGTCATAACTTCAGGCGAACATAAAGTAGAAAACATTGATATTTTATAAAAATTAGGGTTCTTTTAATTAGCTTTACGGATATCGTCTGATTTAATTAAATAAACGGGTAACATATAGATTATAAGACATCATGAATAATTTCAAAAAATGAAGACTGCCAAACTACATCAAGACCTTTCAAATATATAAGATGATCATTAAAGGATGATCATGTCTTAAAGTGGGCTGCCATAAGATAAAACTTGCCATTACATCAGATTTGATAAACCACAAAGACTCGCAAGAGAACAGTGATTTCTACCAAGGCAACCAGCCTTGGTAGAAATCAGTGCACACATAAGGTATAAAACAAGGGATGACTGCCTCGTTGGTCTAGTGGTTGTAGTAGTGCGACTGCTGATCATGAGGTCCTGTACGAATCCTGGCCACAAAAAATTCCTCAAAATAATGTCTTTACAGTTTCATTAGTATGCAAAACAAAGTGTCGGTTGCGATCTTGATCAACATTTACAAGGCTCAGTGTTATGAATAATTAATAAACGGGTGCCTACCATTATGCTGCTGTCTGTTTTAATTATATAAAAATTGATGTTCATTTGTTACAAGAATATCAATTATTTTTCAGAAATATTAAAAATTTAAACAAATTAAAGCAATGTAGAGCATATTACTTATTAAAACACACGAAATATTGGGAATTAAAAGTAAATAGAAAAAAGAAAGAAAAAAATAGATTTATTTAGCAAAAACACATTATAGTTATTTGCTTACTACAATAGCATATTTTAAATTTGGTAAACTAACTACTAACTCAGCGTAGTCTTGATAGTGACAAAATATTTTGACACTGATATTCCGTGGGTGCCAATAAATATTTAACTAAAAATACACCTAGCAGTATTCATTATTATACAATGTTAAGTAAAATGAAAAAAATTGATAATTTAGATAATTAAAATTTTTTTGGTATGTGTCATTTGCTTGGAAAACAATTTTAAATTTGTTACGCAGCCCTAATCTAGGCAATCTGCTGCGTTGCATCGGGCTACGACAATCACGAGGCACCGCGTCAGCATAATGTGATTCTTGACTTATGTTACGTAGTTATAATATTTTACCGTGTGAATTCATTCTAGATTCAAACATCGAATTAGATTCACCTCACTTAGTTGTAGTAATTAATTGTAATAATTATTGTAATTAAAATATATATTAAATAAAAATTGCTTTTTTTTGCAACCTCTGGCTGGAGCCCACATAATTGGCGCAGTCGGTAGGATCTTCTAAAAGTAGATTCAGTGAATCAAGACTCACAAAGAAGATACAGAACCTACGGGAGCACCAGTCCAGAGGCGAATCCAGGCATTGATTCCGCAAGAAGAAGTAATGCTGTAAGTGTGAATCTTTCAATCCTTACCCTCCTAGTTCCATAGTTAACTTCTACTCTATCCCAATTTTATATGTACATTTTATTATATTGCGTTTGATTGTGTTTTTTTTTTGTAATTGTGTTAATTTAAAGTTTCAAAATTTTCCATCAAGAGGAGCACGAAACGTTAGGTTAGATAGTAGTAGGTCTTCTAAGCTTAGTATTATAGACGAAAATAGAGGTTTAGTGATCGATAATATGGCTCAATCAAATGATATTGATTTAATTTATAAGTCGCTTAGAGTTTTGCCTGAATTTGACGGTAACCCGTACATCCTTACGCGGTTTATTAATCTGTGCGACCAGTTGGTTTTAGCTCACGTAAAAAATGAACCCGGATACGAATTAGCCAATCTATCTCTTATTAACGGAATTTTAAATAAAATAACCGGGCCCGCGGCTAGGCTAATAAATTCGAATGGAATACCCGAAACCTGGGCCGGCATTAAAAGCGCTCTTATAAATAACTTCGCCGACCATCGCGATGAAACTGCACTATATAGCGATTTATCATTACAAACTCAAGGGTCCAGTACCCGCAAAATTTTACGAGCGAGTTCAAAGTTTATTTAGTACGATAATGACGTATGTTACCCTACACGAAACGATTAGTACGACCATCGAAGCTAAACGCACTCTATAAAAACTGACCTTGCAAGCTTATTTACGCGGACTAAAAGACCCTTTAGGTTCTAGAATAAGATGTATGCGACCGGAAAGTATGGAGAAAGCACTTGAATTTGTGCAAGAGGTTAAACACTCTATCTCCAACAACGAAATGAAGGCAGTCAGAACAGGAAAGAATGGACTCAACCTACCCCTAGCTCTACCCTACCATTAAATAATTTTCTCCCAAAACCTACGGCGTTTAATATGCCTTCACCACCTAGATTACAGGGTAATAACACACTGAGTCCGTTTAGACAGCCACCTATGCAACCGCACGCTGCACAGGGTTGGAGACCCAATCTACCACCCCAATTGCATCCACCACGTGGTCCTACTCGTACGCAACAGATGATGCGTGCTCCACCACCAAATTATAACCCACAAAGTAACGTGTTTAAGCTTCCTAACCGCCCTCAACAACCACAGGGTTTCAGTTTAAATAACAACTCGCGTCCTTCTCCTATGAGCGGCGTCACTCCATTTGTTGCAAAACCCTTACCACCGACAGGACATGACTGGAGACGATTTGGCAACCCTCCACCGAGCAACTACTTTAAAACACGTGAGGTAAACTTTAACGAGACAGGTTTTGACTATGACTATAGCACTGACGCGTACTATGAATATGACTATCCTGAATATAATTATAATTCAGAGTACTATACTTACGAACAATACCCTAATTACAGCTACGAGCAACCGTATAACCACGCGGAAGTTCCGTCGTAGGGAAGTAGACTCTAGTTTCACCGACTAACGATGAGGATTTTCAAAAGTCCCAAATCAGAAAAACCAAAATAGAGGTAAATTTCCACATACAAAGGCAACTCAGTTACATTCGGACAAGTAATCCCCGTTGAAATTCTTAATAGACACCGCTAATCAATCGTTTATTGGTCGAAGCCGTAAAATATTTTAGCCACATTCCACTAAACTACGACCCATTCAAGTTACCAACGTTCACGACAAGTAAGAATGATTATTCCATAACTCTACCATGCCCTTAGAATTTAATGAACAAGATAACATAACTTTGTTCATTTATAAATTTCATTACTTCGATGGACTGATAGGTTTTGATTTGTTGACATATGGGGTTCTAATATTGATCTCAGAATAAATTACTCATCACTCGAAACGCAAAATTCCTATCGAAATGTACGATTCACGCAACGCTAATTTATATGAGGATATTATCCGCGCAGTCATCAAAGTTAGTTAGGTTGCCTATAAATTCAAGGACGGTGACGTAATAGTTGAAAATCAAATAATTTGTAACTGCATAATCTCCGATTGTTTAACAAAAGTAATTAATAATCGTGGTTGGGTCGAAATTTTTAATAACAGTTCGAATGATGTAATTTTTTCAATGGACCGTCCGGTAGAAGCCGAAATATTTAATATCGAGTGCCAGTTTACTGAAACGTTATCGGATCGCGCTAAAAACGTTTTATCTCGTCTCCGCACCGATCATCTAAATCCCGAAGAGCTAGCGAACCTACAACGGCTATGTGCCTCATATGCCGACGTGTTTTACCTTGATGGTGAACCTAACATTCACCAACAAGATCAAACATAGGATTAAAACACATGACGAAATTCCCACACACCAAAAACTACAGATACCCATATGTTCACCGACAAGAAGTCCGGGATCAAATCAATAAGATGCTTGAGCAAAATATAATTAGACCATCCGATTCTGCCTGGAGCTCTCCTATTTGGATTGTACCCAAAAAGGCGGACGCTTCCGGCAAAGTAAAATGGCGTCTGGTTGTGGACTTCAGGAAGGTGAACGAAAAGACGATCGATGATAAATATCCTATTCCTAATATAACCGATGTGCTAGATAAACTGGGCAAATGTCAGTATTTTACCACGCTCGATTTAGCTAGATTTTATCAGGTAGAGATGGATTCCGCAGATATTCACAAAACGGCTTTCAATGTAGAGAATGGGCATTATGAATTTCTCAGGATGCCCATGGGCCTGAAAATAGTCCATCAACCTTCCAGAGGGTGATGGACAACATAAAAACCTACAAAACGAAATTTGTTTAGTGTATCTAGATGACATAATAGTCTTCAGTACATCCTTACAAGAGCATATGACTAATCTGGAAAAAGTATTTAAAAGGCTGCGGGAATCCAACTTCAAAATTCAGATGGATAAATCAGAGTTTTGAAGCTGGAAACCGAGTTCCTAGGTCACGTTATTTGTAAAGACGAGGGTTAAACCCAACCCAGACAAAATTAAAGCCATCGAAAATACCCGCTGCCGAAAACCACTACCGAAATTAAGCGTTTTCTTGGACTTCTAGGATACTATAGAAAATTTATACCAGATTTTGCACGTCTCACAAAACCACCACTCAATGTCTTAAGAAGGGATCAAAGATAACATTAGATCAAAATTATATTAACTGCTTTGAACATTGTAAAACTCTCTTAACAAACGACCCAATTTTACAGTCCCAGACTTCAGTAAAGACTTTATTTTGACAACCGATGCTTCAAACGTGGCGATTGGCGCAGTTTTATCACAGGGGACAGTCGGTTCAGACAAACCCATTGCATATGCTTCTCGTACACTTAATTCCAGTGAAAGTAACTATAGCACGATAGAAAAGGAACTTTTAGCCATCGTATGGGCGACTAAGTATTTCGACCCTATCTATTCGGCCGTAAGTTCAAAATTATTACAGATCATAAACCTTTACAATGGATTATGAACTTAAAAGAACCCAATTCGCGTCTCACAAGATGGCGTCTTAAATTGAGCGAATATGACTTTAGTGTCGTATATAAGCAGGGCAAATGTAACACAAATGCCGACGCACTATCGCGCATTGAACTTCACAATGACGAGCTAAGACCCATAATAGATGAATTGCTTTCCATTTTACCTAACCCTTCCGAAGGGGCACACACATTAGACGACTCTAGGACTATAACGGCTACCGAAGTTGTAGACGATTCCAGAACCATCACCGTTCATACAGATAAAGAAAACCCCATCCTTGAAGTTCCCATTTCTGACGAACCGCTAAATAAATTCACTAAGCAAATAATTTTAAACATAGTAGGTGACATAAAAGCTAGACCAGTTGTCACTAAACCATTCGAAACACATACACGCATTACGATTCAAATAGCTCAATCAAACATGGAAGAGGATGTCGTTAACGCTATAAAAGAATACGTCCATCCAAAAATTAGGACGGGATTACTCATTAATCCAAGTTCAGCAATGTACACCGTCATACCAATTATACAAAGACTTTTAAAGTTCAACTCTCAA
The DNA here is from genome assembly GCA_029286625.1 of Parnassius orleans. NCBI lineage: Eukaryota > Metazoa > Arthropoda > Insecta > Lepidoptera > Papilionidae > Parnassius > Parnassius orleans. The sequence continues at coordinate 38,239 of JAGSMP010002809.1, forward strand.
TCTTATTTTAACAAAAGGTGAATTGGAAAACGTTAGGGAGTATTTAAGACAGCAAGAAATCATTCATAAATATCACGATGGTAAAACGAACCACCGAGGTATTGCAGTGTTCTCGGCTTTGTCCTAAATATTACTGGCCGAAAATGAGAGCACATTACTAAATTTATTAATGACTGTACAGTATGCGGACAAGCTAAGTACGACCGCAATCCCATAAAACAGAAATTCAATATTGTACCACCAGCTTCAAGCCTTTTGAATTAGTCCACGTAGATCTGTTAACAATTCAAGGAGAAAAGTATTTGACAATAGTAGATTCTTTTTCTAAATATGCTCAGGCTTACTATTTGCGAGATGGCACTGCTGTCAGCGTAGTACAAGCTCTACTCATTTTCTGCACACATCATGGAATTCCGTTTACCATAGTTTCCGACAACGGCCCTGAGTTTACCAACCAACTTATGCAGAATTCGTTAAACTTCATAAAATTCAGCATCATAGAGTAGCCCCATGCACCCAACGAAAATGGAATTGTTGAACGGTTTCACTCCACCATATTGGAACATCTCCGTATTTTAAAGATAAATCAAAAGAACGAATCCGTTATTAACCTTATGCCCTATGCCCTATTAGCTTACAATCATAGTATACACAGTTTCACCAAATGCAAGCCAATAGAGGTAATTACAGGACACTTTGACCCTCGCGATCCTTTTGACATAGATCTTTCTGCCCACTTACTTCAGCAGTACGTCGCAAAACACAAAGATAGGATGATTGAGACATATAAAACCATTCACGACCTATGTAACGACATGCGTAAAGCTTGACTGACATTCGCAACAAAACCGAGAACCGGAAGCCGAATATTCCCGGAACAACAAATCTTTATAAAAATCCATTCGCATCCCGTCAAAATTAGCTCCTCGATACACACGACACAGTAATGGCAAATCTCCCAATTCACATTTACAAAAAAAGAAAACGAGGCCCCATAGCAAAAACCGATTGAAGAGAATACCTAAAACGAACCAATTGTTACAGGACTCTCCTGGTACTTCATCTCCTTCTGGGACCAGCTCTAATGCAGGAGATAAAACTTGAAAGTCTCAGTGATGGACCCGGTATATACCTTTCAAATTAGGCCCACTCGAATCCTTTCCACTACCATGCATTTCTGCAGTATGTAAACCTTCAAAATTAGAAGATAAAGTAAATTCTATTAAAATACAGTTAATCAATATTAGCCCTAACCTTAACAACATAACTAATTCTTTATTTCAGCCTCACATTGATTATCTTGAAAATAAGCTTGAAAGCGTCACCATACAGTTAAAGTTTTAAGATGAACCGCGAGAAAAGGGACTTGTAGATGGTCGGTTCCATAATAAAAAGTATAACGGGTAATCTCGATTATACAGACGCAGATCACTTTATTCGCTATAAAATCCATCCGCGAAGACGAAAATAAGATGATAATGGAATTCAATAACCACGTAAGCCTAACTAAAGACTTAACAAATCAATACTCTAAAATAATAGATAGCATTGTAGATAATCAAAATAAAATGGAAATATTAATAAGTAAAATAAATCAATCCGAGGCTACCAAAGATTATGACTTGAATATGCCCATTTTGGACAAGTACTTATGATTCTTAGTGATAACGTTGACTCCATTTCACAAGAATTAATTAAGTTACAGAATAACTTAGCATTTATAAGAGCCAATACTATGCACCACTCTATAATTAATTTAGAATCTATCCGCATAATGATTAATAGGGCAATCGATCTTTATAGTAAAGGATAGGAGACTTAGATATTAGAATACTATGACGTTATTAGATTAGGTTCATATTGGGAAATGAAATAGTTATAGTATTTAAGTTCCCAATTCTATTACCCCATATATATGATTTGTATAAGTTATCTATTGTTTCTAACAAGAAACATGAAATCCTTACACCACCTTTTCCATTCCTAGCCATCTATCAGAAAGATTTTCAGTACATAGAGGCAGAATGCCCGAAGACCAGTAAATGGTACATCTGTAAAGAAAAGCGGAGCCTGGGAGGTCAAACATCCCACGATTGCATCCATCACCTCATCAAAACAACAGACGAATGCAGTATGTAACCCGTTCACAGTCACTCTAGATAAACCAGCTTACGAAGAACTGGACGACAAGCATTACACCGTCACGTTCTCTACACCGACGAGGTACATCTATCCTGTGGACAAGACCTCTACAAAATACTTCAAGGCAGTTATCTCATTATTATCCTCTGAAATGCTACATAGAAACGCCGCTATTCTCGATCTCAAACACTAAAGATCGATTGAAAGGACAAGCTTTAAAGATAATGGATATACCTAAGAAAACACCAGCATCCATCTCCTGCTTCGGCATATAAACTAAATTCAATAAATCTTCTACATCTTCACGCAACGAACACCAAAATATCCCAGCAATCGCCTGTAAGTTTAAGGAGGAAGATGACTACAGTCTATACCATACCACAATACCATTTTACGCACTAATAAGTGCAGGTGCACTAATTCTATGCATACTATATAGAAAATACAAGCCGAAGCCAGCTGAAAGTACGCAAAAGAATACAGAAGATGACCACCCTAAAACATTAAGGCTATATGCTTCGATGCTGAGAAGGTTAATCCTGAACAACTCCAGCTCAATTCACGACCAAGGTCTTCCATAGTCGCTGTTCTTCGGGAGGTGTTACGCAGCTAATTTAGCAATCTGCTGCGTTGCATCGGGCTGATAATCACGAGGCACCGCGTCAGCATAATGTGATTCTTGACTTATGTTACGTAGTTATAATATTTTACCGTGTGAATTCATTCTAGATTCAAACATCGAATTAGATTCACCTCATAGTTGTAAGTTTATTGTAATAATTATTGTAATTAAAATATATATTAAATAAAATTGCTTTTTTGCAACCTCTGGCTGGAGCCCACATAATTAATTAATTTTAACAATAGGTATAAATAAATATACGCAATGTTTTGTTTATTTTATATTTTCCTAATTAGGTTTCTGAAGACAGTACTCATAAAAATTAGGCGTATTTTATTCAATTACAAAAACATGATTATTTTACAGCTCTAATATACCGGACAAACTAACTAACATCGTGCGACAGAGATAACGCTCTACGAACCCGAAACGAGCCGATTATCTCTTTCCAAAGATCAATGTGCAAAATTTATTGCCGAGTACTGTAAGAGAATGTATCATCTAATAATATCCCATTTTTTCACGCAGTCCACTGCTGAATAAAGGTCTCCCCCACCTGTTGCCACATCGATCCTGCATATTTGGTCATAATTTCATCATCCTGCCAGTTATATGACTAGTCCTTTTGGTTACCGGTATTTCGCCGATCTATTTCACCTCAGTTTACGGACTTTGTTCGTTCTAATGTACTGAGCTTTCATATGACCAACAGTAGAAGAACATGAACATCACCAGCAACACGGCAATTACTTTATAGGAAGCCACGAAATATTATATGAGTAACCGCTACAATGCTAAGTGTCATGGTAATACAAGGACTAAGCGCTCATCGTAAAGGTCATATACAAACAATCCGAGTTCTATCTCTGCCTAATTTTAAGTTCTAATATACACACATGATCAATGGTAAAGAATCCTGCACGTCCAAAATATTTAATTCCGTCCTCTATGGTGGCACTACCCCGGAGGCGTGGAGCAGAAGTGCGGTGGTCTTGTTCTTCAAGAAGGGCGACAATGCTCTCTTGAAGAAAGACCGATTTCCCTTCTGAACTGCGTCTACGTGCTGTTTTCGAGAGTCATTACGAATCGTCTCGCATACAGACTCGACGAGTTCCAGCCTCCCGAACAAGCCGGTTTCCTGGCTATCCGGTTATCGATGGCTATCCGAGTACAGAACCAGAGTACGAAACCTATCCAACTGCAGAGAGGTGTAACACAGGGTGACTTTATATTCCCGAAACTCTTCACCGCTGCATTGGAAGACGTTTTCAAGTTACTGGACTGGAAAGGATACGGTATTAACATCAATGGCGAGTACATCACTCACCTTCAATTTGCCGACGATATAGTCCTTATGGCAGAATCGCTGGAGGACCTAAGCACTATACTCAATGACCTCAATAGTGCATCCCAACGGATAGGTCTTAAGATGAACATAAACAAAACGAAGATCATTTGTAACGTCCATGTCACACCTATGCTGGTAGTTGTTGGGAGCACTAAGCTCGAAGTTGTTGACGAGTATGTTTACCTGGGACAAATAGTCCGAATAGGTTAGTCAAACTTCGACTGAGAGGTCAATCGACGGATTCAACTCGGCTGAGCAGCGTTCGGGAAATTACGACACATCTTCTCGTCAGGTATACCTCAAAACTTGAAGACGAGAGTGTACAACCAGTGCGCGTTGCCAGTGATGACTTACGGATCTGAGAGACGGTCCTTCACTGCTGGCCGTATGAGGAAGTTCAAGGTCGCTCAGTAAGCTATAGAGAGGGCTATGCTCGGGGTTTCTCTGTGTGATAAACTTAGAAGTGAGGATATCCGCAGTAGAACCAGAGTGACCGACATAGCCCAATGGATTTAGTTAGCTGAAGTTGCAATGGGCCGCCCATATAGCTCGAAGAACCGACAACCGATGGGGAAAAAAGTTTTTCGAGTGGCAGCCTCGTATCGGTAGGCGAATTGTAAGGCGATCTCCCACTAGATGGAGTGTCGACTTAGTAAGACATGCAGTAAGTCGATGTATGGAGGTGGCACAGGACCGTGCTTTGTGGCATTCCTTGGGGGAGGCCTATGTTCAGTATAGTAAATATAGAGAACCGGAGACTGAATCGAGGTATTCCATCTTAGTCCTCAGAAATGACAACGCATTCGCATTTTGATTCTTAATTGAAGATGTATGTAGATGCCTAAGTGTCACAGCATACAGTTACCATCGCAGCATCATATTCTATAAAAATATTTTGCGCACTCCTATTGCAAACCAGACGATCATGTAGAATATTAAAAATGCTTATATCTGCTACCTAAACCATTTTTGAAAGTAGTTTCTTTTTTTAACAAGCCTCTTCCAAAACAAATTCCATATGTCCAGAAGTGGACATTTATAGGTTGTGATGATGATGACGATGAATTGAACCATCGCAGTTTTGTTAATGCATGTTCAGATTGTGAATAACATTGGAGTGAAACTGCAAATCGAAACTAAACAAATTTTAACTTAACTTGTTAACAAATCAAAGCAGATGTGTATATTGAAATTAGTTTCGAATTGGATTCTATTTGCTTACATTGAAATTCATTGGAAAAAGAATTGCTCAGTTTGTTAGGGTAATTTGGCTCAACGTGAACATAAATTATATATTTAATGACTGGGGTTTTAAATAGTTTATACCTCAAAGAAACGAATTATAGTAATAAGGTTGCAGGAGAGTGTAAAAATAGTTCACATTTAGCATGTGTGCTAAAACTTGTCGCTGAAAAAAGTTATAATTATGAGTATTTCTTGTCATTTAAAGCCGGTTCAACGTTTAACAAAATAGCGCCAGGGTCATCGTCATGAGCAGATTCAGTGTCCAACGGTAAAACCGGGTCTTCAATTGGAGCGGTATCGGAGTCCATTATAACAAAAATAAAATACTTCGCAAAAATAACCGAAACAACATTCACAATACATTAAGGCAAAGCGAATGTTTTTTTTTTTTCACTGTATACATGTCATTATTGACAGTTGGTGTTGCCAGGTAATAAAAAAAATCGAGTTGACAACAACCAAACTAATATTATAATCAGATGTAAAATGATTTGCAGGCCAAAACAATGAGTGTTTTGTTTGTTTTTTATGTAATTAAAGGAAAATAAATATAATAAAAACCTTCTGAAAATCACTTGATTACACATTTTCAAGAAAATACATTTTTTTAACTTATATTTAGAAATCGATTATTTTAATAATCGATTATTAAGACTGTAATCACAATTATTATTAATGTGGCAACACAGAATCAGCCTCCAACCAAAAAAATGGCGACGCGTTTTGAACTCAATCGGTTTAAATACTTATTAAACGACTTGTTTTTACATTTACTTTCCTACTACGATAATTAAAAAATTAATAATTTTAGATTTAATTATATTTTTTCGTAAAAATACTTTTTACGGAACAACTTGTCCATGTTAAGCCAAGAAGGAGCAATCCCTTTATTTTATTTTTTTTTTTTTTTTTTTTTTAATTAAGAAAACCAACAGCTTTACAAATTGTATATCTTATAACTATGTGTAATGTAGTATTGCCAATAACAGGTTTCCCTTAAATTAACAAATGGCACTGTAACAATCAAACTTTGTTAGTGCTAAAATTAACTCTATAAATATACTGAGGAATTCAAGGATGCCATCCGCTTAAACCTATCAATATTATAGATAGTTAAGTAGAAACTAAACTAAACTGTACACCTCATAAAACAAATCAGGTAAAGAAATACAATATACATGTTTGTGAAAGTAATATATAAGTACCACCCATTATAGACGTAGACAGAGATAATGACAGAAGGCAAAAGACAAAGAAAAGTAAAGTAAAGTATAAGTACAACTTTTGTTTATAGCACTTAAAATTTGTGAGAGTTTATGATGATTTCTGTCACCTTCTTTTTGAAAGTTAACTTGCTTGAGCGAAATAAGTCAACCTGGCTAAACTTTGTATTATATGTTCGGGGTAACCTAACCATGACAGTATTCGAACCGTAGTTAGTGCGACGATGAGGCACATTGAATAGCAGTGTGTGACGTGTTCGACGCCTAGGAGTGCAGAATGCTACTTTATGTAACAGTTCTGAACAGTCTACTCTGTCCCGGACAATATCAAATAGGAAGCAGACATCTAGTGTATCCCGTCTTTCTTCCAAAGTTAATAGGTTATTTTCGTGACAGGCTCGAGTATATGATTCATGCGACCGACGACATCGATACGAGATGTGTCTTAAAAATATTTTTTGTATGCGCTCAAGGCGTTCTTTATAGACCTTGTATTGAGGGTACCAAATCGGACTAGCGTATTCTAGCAGACTACGTACATATGCATAGTATACAACCTTCAGTGAGCCTATATTCTTAAATGTCTTGCAGGCTCGCAAGACGAATCCCAAATTTTTATGTGTGACTTTTTGTGACTAAGTCGATATGATCAGTAAATGACATTTTGCTATCGAGGTAAACTCCTAGGTCACGAACCAAATTGACTCTTTCAATGTGAACACCATTAAAATTATATGTGTATAAGATGGGGTTCGCTTTGCGAGTGAAAGATATGCACTGGCATTTTTTGGCATTCACTGTAATCTTATTAGTCATGTAATAACTATACAATACGTCCAGTTCCGCCTGTATCTTGTAACAATCATTGATGCCATTTATTCTCAAAAAGATCTTTTTATCGTCTGCGTACATCAGATGTTTAGAGTGCATGAGACAATTAGGCAAGTCGTAAATGTACGCATTGTAGAAGAGAGGTCCCAAATGCGAACCTTGGGGAACACCGGAGAGTATTTCTGTGTAATCCGATCTGAATCCACCCACCACAACCGCCTGGGAACGTTTACTTAGGTAAGAATCTATCCATCTTAGAAGATCCCCGTGTATGCCAAGTTTCCCTAGTTTGTTTAAGAGTATGGAGTGATCTACCCGGTCAAACGCCTTCTCAAAGTCCGTGTAGATCACATCCACCTGCCCACCATTTTCCATATTACTAATCACGTATTCTGAGAAACAAGCCAGGTTAGTGACAGTCGACCGCTTTTTAAGGAAACCGTGTTGATTCTCGGGTATTTGTTGTGCTATTATGGGGTAAATATTGCTATAAATAATTTTTTCTAAAACCTTGCTTAATGTATTAAGTATCGAGATACCTCTGTAATTTTCTACTTGGGTTTTAGACCCTTTCTTATGAATGGGTACGATGAGAGCTTTTTTCCATATATCAGGAAAGACACCTTCCTTTAAAGAAGAATTGAAAATATATGCAATAGGCACAGCGAGAACTTTTGAACATTTGACCCAGAACATAGGTGGTATTCCATCGCAACCAGCACCTTTATTAATGTCCAAAGATTTAGATAATTTTCCACTAAACTATGAGATATGGTGATTTGAGATATTGAGTTTAAGATACACTTTCTGCTGAACTGTGATGATCTGGAGTAGATGGGGCGCCGAATACGCTTGGAAAAATTCGTTAAAGGCGTTACAAATAGAAGTTTCATCTGTATAACTTATATCTTTATATATTAATATACTAGGGTAATTGGACACGCGTCGCAAGGATTTCAAATTAGTGATGTTCCGTGAAATTGAAATTTTACGCACATTTTGCTGCTAAAATCTTGAACAAACGAACTAAAAGAATTGCGGAAGCCCACTAGCGTGAT